>CM072517.1:35390646-35474068 GCA_036898135.1 Oncomelania hupensis | reverse complement strand
TTTTTTCGTTGGAGAAACGCGTGTTTTGGTTTTGAAGACACTGGTACATCAAGTTCTGATAGGAAATAGCAGAAAGATGACAGACGGGACTGAGGTCAAAGTTCCATTGTTTCCGTTGGTAGAGCAACCGGAGGAACAAGTTGTAGCACCGGTACAAACCAGGTTGCAGGAGAAGCAACAAGCACAAGCCAAGCCGTGGATTCCTAAGCAGATTGACTTAGGGCAAGTACGTCCTGAAGATCTATCTAAGGAACAGAAGGCAGACCCGACTTTAGGAAAGATTCGGGAAAGGGCAGAGCTAGGGCTCAAGCAAGAAACCCACTACGAGTGGAAGAAAGACATTTTGTACAGAGTTTACATGAGTGAAGGTAAACCATGTAGACAAGTGGTAGTGCCAGAACGGTACCGATCAGATGTGCTCAAATTGGCTCATGATACACCGATGGCAGGACATCAAGGAGTACGCCGAACTCGCGACCGGATATGGCGTGATTTCTATTGGCCGGGTATATGTGGTGACGTCAAACGTTATTGTGCGTCATGTGACGTGTGTCAGAGGAGCACGAGGAAGGGAGCCACTAGGAAGGTTCCGATGAAAAGCATGCCGCTTATCAGCACACCTTTCGAGCGAGTTGGGGTAGATATCATTGGTCCGATACTACCAGCGTCCAGCAGGGGTCATCGATACATATTGACCATGGTTGACTATGCCACGCGGTATGTAGAAGCGACACCTCTGAAGGATATTAGGGCAGAGACAGTGAGCGAGGCGTTGTGGATCTATTGGACCAGGATGGGAATTCCTAAGGAAGTGATCACAGATAGGGGTACCCAATTCACAGCGAAATCATGGAGAGAGTGAACAAGCTTCTCAACATAAAGGGGATCCATACTACACCCTTTCACCCGCAAACAAATGGTTTGACAGAGAAGTTCAATGCTACACTCAAGGACATGATGAAGAGACTTTGTCAAGAACAGCCCAAAGACTGGGACAAGTTTTTGCCAGCGTTATTATTTGCCTACAGGGAGGTACCGCAAGAAAGCTTGCAATTTTCGCCTTTTGAACTGTTGTATGGGCGTGAAGTACGAGGGCCTATGCAGGTTCTACGTCAGGTGTGGACAAACGAGGATGCAGGAGAGGAAGTGCGATCCACGATTAGTCATATCACGGATCTCACGAACAAAATCGAGAAAACTTGTGAGATTGCCAAGAACAACCTCAGCAAGGCAGCGCTCAGGTACACAAGGGTGTACGACAAAAAGGCCAAAGACAGAAAATTTGAGGTCGGGGACAAAGTTTTGCTTTTGTTGCCCGCAAAACACAACAAGCTGCAGCTAACGTGGAAAGGTCCTTATCCAGTTGTGGAGAAAGTGGGCAGCTGCAACTACAGGATCAAGATAAGGGGACATGAAAAACTGCTACATGCGAATTTGCTGAAATTGTACGTCGAACGTGACGGAAAGCAAACAGGAACGGATGAAGCACAGCCAAACGCGGTGGTCATGGAGACAGATGAGGAGGAAGTGAGCGTTGTGGTTGACGATGTGTACGATGAAGAGATGGGAGCACTAGGCATAGATCGTTTTCCCATGCTTACATTGCATGCAAAAGAAGGTCCCAGAGACGTGAAGATCAACCCTGAGTTGGACGAGCACAAACAGGCTGAAATCTTGTCTATTTGCGACAGGAGAGAAAAATGTGCTTAAAGACATACCAGGGAAATGCAAAATCGAAGAATGTGAATTCAAACTTACGTCAAAGAGCCAGTGCATGTGAAGCAATACCCGCTACCATTTGCGCAGGTAGAAACAGTGAAGAAAGAGGTCATTGACATGTTGGAGTTGGGGGTCATAGAACCAACAGTGTCGCCTTACAATAGTCCGATTGTGTTGGCGAAGAAGAAGGATGGTGAAATACGTTTCTGTATTGACTATAGAAGCCTCAACAAGCAGGTAGAGTTCGATTCGGAACCTATTCCTGATGTGCCACAAATCTTTGCAAAATTGCAGAAAGCACGCTATTTGTCAAAGATAGACTTGACGAAAGGGTATTGGCAGATACCAGTCAAAGAAGAGGATAAACCGAAGAAACGGCGTTTAGTACACCCATGGGACAGTACTGTTTCGCTTATCTTCCATTCGGAATCAAGACTGCGAGTTCTATTTTCACTCGAATGATGCGCAAGTTACTTGAACCTCTGAAGCGTGATGATATTGAACATTTCATTGATGACATCATCATTGCCACTGAAACATGGGAACAGCATGTAGAGGCCATTGATGCTGTGTTGAAAAGGTTGGAGGAGGCAGGTCTTACAGCGAAACCCTCTAAGTGCTACTTTGGTTTCGGGGAGTTAGACTATTTGGGTCATCATGTGGGTGGAGGCACAGTCATGCCTGATGATGACAAAACAGAGAAAATCAGGTCAGCCAGCAGACCGATCACAAAGAAGGAAGTCAGAGCATTCCTAGGACTAGTGGGGTTCTACAGGAAATACATCAGCAACTATGCGGAAATCAGCGCTCCGTTGACTGATTTGACAAAGAAAGGTCTACCAGAAAAAGTGGCCTGGGATGAAAAATGTGAAGCAGCATTCGTTAAACTCAAAGATTGCTTGGTAAGCAAACCAGTGTTATTGCTACCTGACGTCAGCAAACCATTTACTCTGAGGAGTGACGCATCAGATGTTGCAGTGGGAGCAGTTTTACTGCAAGATCAAGGGCAAGGGTTACAGCCAGTAGCCTATGCAAGCAAGAAGCTTAACCGTGCAGAGAAAAACTACTCGACCATCGAAAAGGAGTGTTTGGGAGTGGTATGGGCTGTCAAGAAGTTTGAACAGTACCTGTATTCAACACATTTCACTTTGGAGACAGACCACCAACCACTCACATATTTGCAGAAAACCAAGACTGAGAATGGTCGACTAATGAGGTGGGCTCTCCAGCTGCAACAGTATTCTTTCACAGTCAAAGTTATCAAAGGGAAAGACAATGTTGGCGCAGACTATTTGAGTCGACTGCACTTGTAAAAGAATAGCTTAAACATGGATGTTTCAGCTCAAGAGGAGGGGCGTAATGTCGCGAAACGAAACGCTCGCGAGTATTTTTATTTTCCAAGTGCAAATTGTTTTATAGAGTGCCTGTGCTAGATTTAGAAATATGACGTCAATTTTGCTGCGTGTCAATCGCCATTTTTTTTTTTTCCTGGAAAAGAATAAAATGGACGATTTTTATCGATGATTCTTTTGTGTGAAAGTTTGTGATTAATGCCAATAATAAAATTTTAGGAAAAGCAAAGAGGTTGTGAACTATTAATTTTATAAAATATAATATTTGAGGTGATAGGTCATTTGTTTGCGTTGGGAAATTTTCATTGGTTGTTTTAATGATAAAAGTATGGTAACCTTAGTAAAATGAAACAGAGGCGAAATCGGTTAGGAAAACTGTCAATCAGTTGGGAAAGAGATCTAGACTGGACAGGGAGGATTCTACCCAAGCTCCGAGGCAACTTATTCTGTGGGGTGCCAACGACAGTTTAGCTGGAGGCTGAATGATGTCAGATGTGGTTGGGCCAGGAAGATAGTTGTTCCTCGACGTTTGATCAGCTTTAGCTGAAATTCTGGCACCGTAGGGTAAATATTTAGATTTTTCTTCATTCAGATGATTTCCCAAGAAGATTGATACGTGTGATGATTTGTTCATTGAATATATGTATTTTTCAGAGGAGAAAAATAGTTTGTTTGTTTGAATGCATTTCTTTTCCAGAGAAAGATAGTTGGTTCGTCTGAATGCAGTTGGTTTTCAGGGGACTGATGTGTTGATTAATCGTAACATGTTTTTCCAAGCAGAGCCGGACCTGAAGGAGTTTAAGTTTGTATGAAAATAATTTTCATGCAGATTTCTAAGACTAGTTTTGTTCGGCAGGTGTTTTTATTCTGTGGTATGAATCGTCTTGGATCTACGTGACGATGTCATCTTTGAGACTGGCACTGGATTCTTCACTGACGTCTGGCTTATGATCGGAGTGACTGATTCTAAGATGGAACTGTACGTTAACGAGGGCTACAGAAGTCACTGGTGGGTCATGGACAGCCTTTAGATCTAACGGCGACATCGACGTCAAGTTCCAGCTCCTATTAACTTTTCTACAACTCATCTAAAGACTGGTTTCTTCATTAATCAACGATTTCAACGAGGACGAAAATAGATAAGCTAAGTAAAAAAAAAAAAACATTTTCGGTAACCACGACGAAAAAGTATCGCCAAATTATCGTTCCGATTTCGAAGAAAAAAATGAACGGAATATAATAAAATAATCGAACTTGGAAAAACGTGTTATGTGTTTGTGAAGTGTTGGAATGAAATGGTGTACCTTAGGTTTTTTTATTGAAATAAAACCATGTTCTGGGGTAAGTCATGAAAGTCAAGGTAGTCCTTCATCAGTAGTGATCACCCAGCAACACCCAGGTTTGCGACAATGGATGATTGGTGATAGATGATGGATGATTGATGATGAGGAAGATGATGATGACGACGACGATTATTATTATTATTTGCCTGTTCATTTTGCAAACGTTACCACCTACTACCACCTCTCTTCCCCAACCCACAAAAAAAAAAAAAAAACAGAAAAAGAATGCAGAGCTTTTGTTTCGTTGTTCTGTTGAATGATGTTTAATGTTGAGTAGTAGTAGTAGTAGTAGTAGTAGTAGTAGTAGTAGTAGTAGTAGTAGTAGTAGTAGTAATAATAATAATAATAATAATAATAATAATAATAATAATAATAATAATAATAATAATAATAATAATAATAATCGATTAGTTTTACAGAAAAGTGCGCAAAAGAGACAGTCGGACGGACAGACGCCGGTGGCCCAAAGCCAAAAACAATTATACTTCCCCAGCTTGCGCTTCGGGATACCTGATGCAGTATACGCATTTTCTATTCTTAAAATCTTGCGCGTTCATTCTATATGTCATGTGACTCCTTCGAATGATTGTTTCCACTCCACTCGGCTAACATCCTGAAATGGGCGTCTGTGATTGGAGACTAGCTAGTATGTGATCATGTGACTGAAAATCAATATCAAATCTTCACTACATCTTTTGTTAAGACAATGATGTCACAACAAATACTAATGACGTAGATTGCATTTAATCTTTAAAGTTCTGGTAATGTGAAGTTCGGTTTGTTTATGTGTGCGTGTGTGTGTGTGTGTGTGTGTGTGTGTGTGCGCGCGTGGTTTTTTTTATCATTAATAATGTGTCGTGCATCTATAAATATTAATGACTCCAACCAAGTGTATTCATCTCTAATCTCTGATAAAACAGCAAATATAGATGACGTGGTATGCATTTATTCACTAATGATGTAACCAAATAAACGGTGACGTGGAATGCACTTAATCTATAATCTTTTCTTTGAAATTATTATTATTATTATTATTATTTATTATTATTATTATTATTATTATTATTATTATTAAATGTTAGGCTATATTATTATTATTATTATTATTATTATTATTATTATTATTATTATTATTATTATTATTATTATTATTGAAAAACAGAACAGGTAAAGGTAATCGGGTAACCTTTCGGCCGTGGGGAAGTAAGGTGTTAGAATACTACTCTTTTCTCACGGTCAGCTTCGTGAGGGTGGTGTCCATCTTTTCTTTGAAATTATTATTATTATTATTATTATTTTATTATTATTAAATGTTTTATTATTATTATTATTATTATTATTATTATTATTATTATTATTATTATTATTATTATTATTATCATTGAAAAACAGAACAGGTAAAGGTAATCGGGTAACCTATCGGCCGTGGTGAAGTAAAGTGTTAGAATACTACTCTTTTCTCACGGTCAGCTTCGTGAGGGTGGTGTCCATCCCATCTCCCTGTTTGCTTTGACCGTCTCCGGTGCAAAACTTTGCCTGATGTATCATCGAATACCGCTGACGCAGTGTGCATTATTTTAATCTCTAGCGTCTTCTCTCTGCAGTCGGCCAGCTGTCAGGTAAAACTTCAACTTCAAATATAGATGACGTGACGAAGTTGAAGTTGAAACGGCGACCCTGACGCTAGCCGAGTGTCAGAGATCTATCAAGCACAGCGGGTAGGCATGGGCCGTCAACAAGCCCCTGACATTCAGAATGGCATTAGCGTCGCTTTCCGAGCCGACTGCTGCAGCAGCCAAAACCAGGTAGCGGGGGAAAGAGGGGGAGTGGGGAGGGCGAGAGAAACATTTTATTAGACTGTAACAGCGAAAATTCACAACAACAATGAATGCAGCAATTGAAGTCTTGAGAGTGTTTTCAAAGGTTAGTTATCTACAATACTTATACAAACGCTGCAGCAGTAGATTCAAAACAGAACAACAAAAGCTTATTGTTCCTTTTGCTTGTTGGCGCCTCAGACGCTCTTTTGACTAACGACAGCAGATGTACGTTGACGATGCCATCTCTACTACCCTCAATCGTCGTCACCAGGCACGTCGAACGTGGAGCTGTTGTCGCTGCAGAAGTGGTTGACGTAGGTCGCGCCTTGGTCGTCCGTAGTTAGATTGCTATAGTTATAACGGCATTTCTGGCCTTCCGGACATGCGCACAGCCACTGGATCTCCTGGAAATTTTCGTCGTCGACGGTATTATTGATGACGATGACTTTGGCGCACGGCTGCCTCTCCACACACTCGCTCTGCACGCAAATGTTAGCAACTTACATTACAACGAAGCTGATAAAACAGTGAGTAAAGGTAGTTGTTCCTCTAACTATTTGGTCGTTGGGGAGGGAAGCGTTCTGGACCTGCCTTTTCTCTAGGCCAGCTTAATGAGGGCGGTCCCTATCTCCTCTCCGTCGCTGCTTTACCTTCCCCGGTTCTAAATAGATCCAGGTACCCGTTCAAAGCTGGGTGGACTGGGGTACGTTGTACGGCTGTTTCTTTATTTGTATTTTATTTGGGGTTGGGGTGGGGGGACTTTAAGAGGTGGGAGGTCGGGAGGAGCGCGTTTGCTGGTTGCCTTCAAAGCACAGTCACCCATCCAAGTAGTACTAACCCTTCCCGACGTTGCTTAGCATGAAACACGGCTAGCGTGTGTAAAACAGTACCGTTGTAAATTGAAGGAAACAATATTCGAGAGACACCATTGGTTCCTGCCAGCGTAAAAATTTAGCACCTAAAAAGGCGAGATCATCATCATAATCATAATCATAATAATCATCATCATCATCATCATCATCATCATCATCATCTTCTTCTTCTTCTTCTTCTTCTTCGTCTTCTTCTTCTTCTTCGTCATCGTGGTTTTTTGGGGGGATGGGGGGACCACTTTATCCTCCCTTTTTATCGGGAAATTTTGGGCCGTCTCCTCTGGGGAAGGCGCAGTAGCAAGCCTGTTGGGCGTCCAAACACAACCTACCTAATATTAATTGTCTTTTTTGAAATTGTGCTGGGGGAGCCATTGGTTTCTAGCCTGTGGACAAGGAAAGTTAGCCCATCCTTAGACCACGCGGTCACAACGCTGGTCATGAAAGACACCCCAGAGTTTACACACACAAAATCCTCCACATGCAGCACACCACTCATACTTTATTATGGTCTTAATTTGTAAACTATTAACAGCCCTACGGCTATACCCGATCATCAGTCAAAACGGGAACAGGTCTGCTATTCCCAAACGTCTATGTTCCCCGAGGTCCACGATTCCCATAGGTTTATATTATACCAGTCTTTGGTCCCCCAGGTCTACGGTTCCCTCAAGTATTTGCTCTCCAGGTCTGTGATTAATCCAGGTCTTTGCCATAGACCTACAGGAACACAGACCTGAAAAACCTTGAGGGAACATAACCTTTGGGGAACATAGACCTGCGAAGCATCGAGAGAACATAGATCTGCAACCTAGGAATAGAATTGACGGAACACACCACTAGGGGCACACTGAGCTGACCCCTCAACAAACAAGACAGACTTTTAAAAAGGGGTCAACCCAACACTCGCAGCTCGAAAAGTTTGACGCCTTGGATTACTATTACACAGCGAGAGACACGCTGTCGCATCCAGATGAGGACGCCTTTGAGTCCAACCTTTTCACAGGAGTAGAAGTCCTTCCACTGGAGGTCGCTCTCTTGCTTCCAGCTGTCCAGTTGGAAGCGATTGTTGGGGCACCGACAATGAGCTTTGTCGAGCCGTAGTATCACGGGGGACTCGAATATCTGGGTGAAGATGGCCGCTATCTCTCTACCGTTGCACAGCAGCTCGGGAATCATCGGAGTGCAGAACTTGTACTGCACGGCCAAACGACCTTGTTAAAAACAAGAGAGAGAGAGAGAGACGTGACCTTGACATTTTTAAATTTGAGAGAAAGAGAGAGAGATGACATCGGCAGGTTGCTGTGGGCTTGATTTGCATGCTGTAGGCTACAGAAAATTTGCATTTTCGTCACTACTGTTTTTGCTTTAGCTGTTACACTATTCAAAATAATACCAATAAAAGTATGTATCCATGGAAATGAAACTGATTTCAAATTTCATTTCTAGTACATATAGAGGAGTAAATACGAAACTGAAAATGTGTGTGTCTGTAAGATCAAAGAAATTATGAAATTAAACCTCTTTTTTATTTTGTTGCTGACTGGCAAAATAAAATAAATTATCGCAATTATGCATGTTTAGCTGATTTACAAACTCAACAATGTTACAATGTTTTAACACTCTAGTACTATGGATAACTTCACTAAACAAAACAAAACAAAAAGAAAAGAAAGACACCGATCGTACTAATAATTGTACCAAAATATCTCTTGGTCAGTGATTGAATTACTGCCACTGTCACTAGATCTAGAGTCAGAATTTACCTATTCAAAATCAGAATCATAGTTCCCATCTCAATTAAAATCTTCTTCGCCACAATCACTGTCTCACAATATTTCAACAAGAACATCTTCGAGAGGCACACGGTGTCAAACAGCCATGTTTTGTTGAAGAGCACGATCAAACATGTGTAGTTTTTTTCAACCATAAGAGGTTGAAAAATGCTGAAAATCTGCGGGTGAAAATAGGTATAGTCTAGGCCTAAAGTTACAGTTAACACTAACACTAGCCCTTACCCTAAACCAAACTCTAATCCTAATGCTAAATATCGAAATATACCGGTAAAATAATAATAGTTATAATATAATTATGAATGCGCAAAACGATGCGCGAACGACGTACGTGATCCTAATTATCACTAGAGCTGGACGGTTTACGCGACAGTGGGCGACATCTTGTCCGCCCAGAGAGCGAGCCTAAAGCCCAAAAACGTGGATAGGTAGCTGTTATTGAAGAAGAACTTATAAGAACAGCAGTTTATCCACGTGTTTGAGCATGGTACCAATCGCCAATCCTTCTGAACTCTTACAGTTCTTAAAGACCTTTCCCGGTGAATGTTTTTTTTTTTTATTTTGATTTTGTGGTTTAACGTTTACTGATGTTTTAAACAGTGATTTATCATAATTTGTTTTGAAGGCGTTTGAAGCAAAATGTTGGGGTGTCGGATAGCGCAGTGGTTGGAGAACTCGCTACTGTGTCGCAAGTTAAGCACCGTCCAGTGCGGTTAGCACTTAAATGGGTGACCGCAAAACGTGAAGCGACAAATAACAACGCCCCCAGTTGACTCAACTGTGACTGAGTACCTACTCTCTTAAGGGTGGGAAAGGTAATGCAGCGAGGGAGAGAGATGGGCATCACCCTCATTACGCTGGCCCAAGATAAGTGTGATCTCCAACATCACGCTCCCCTATGGCCACAAGGCTATGGGACTACCTTTACCTTTTTTTACCAAGCAAAAATAAAGCTTCAGTTTCTATGGAAATGTAGTTCTTTGAAACTGTTTTGAAGTATATGACAAGTGTATGACAATCTTTCTTTTGCGTCGGTCACTACTGTCAGTGCCATATCCCATTTGATTGTAACAATCGCGGTATACCGGTACGAAATACCAATACGACCTAAAAATACGGCGGTAATACCGGTACGACTTTGACACACGGTACCCAGCTCTAATTATCAAAGCCAGATTTTGGGCTTTTCCCTTTTGTAAAACTCGGTCTGTGTCAATCGGAAACATAGGCCTAAGCTTTTCGTGCTTTCAGAGAGGGAAGAACTTCGAGAGAAGTACCTGAATTATTCTCTTTTCCTTGTTCTTCTGCTGTGACAACAGCGCAGGGAAAGAGTTCTTTTACCTTGAGTTATTAATTTTGTATAATATTATTTCGTCTTAACGTATGTTTATTTGACCTTGACATTTGTATTTGACTTTAACTTCTTTTCATATTTGACTTTGTATTTCACTCACCCCCTCCCCCACCCCCGCCTTGATTTGATGACAACACCTTTTTTTTTTTAAAAATAAACATTTTATTGTCCTTTTTTATCGGGAAATTCTGAGCCGCCTCCCCTAGGGAAGGCGATGTAGCAACCTGTGGCGCGCCCAAACCCAAACTACCTAGTTGTCACGTCCCAACTGCCTCAACAGAGGTTCGACATGTGTAACTTCCACACGAGAAAATAACCCAACACCTAAATAAAACCTAAAAGACAAGACCAGAAGTGGCAAGACAATTTCTTTATTTCACTCACTCATTCGCACTAAAAACTAACTCCCTTTTCCCCACTTCCCAACCTTCCAACCCTCAATCCCACTAACACAACCCAAAACTAATACATAAAACAATTCGCTCAAAATAATAATGATAATTAAATCAAAAATGAAAATAAATGACTAACTACAAAATGTACAAAAGATTTATAATAATTATGTCTGGGTCAGCTTACTGACAACAAGGTAAATAATTGTAAGCAAATGCTTTAAATCTTTATAAATATTCAAAGCTTGTTTCACTTAAACTTCAAACAACTATTACAACTCTTTTATATTACATAAAGCAATAAAGAAAATTTATATTTTATACAAATAGAATTTGTAAGTAAATAATCTAAATTATTAACTAGTAAAGATCTGGCGAATTAATTCCCCCAGACAAGACTATATGTTATGTTATGTTTATCAGTTTATAGTCCCCTCTCTTCCCGTAAGGATTTTCAGAGAGGAGACTCACAAGGCTACTTTTATCAGATAGGTAATATTACAGAGACAAAGTTTATCATTCAATTTAAATTAAATATATTTCAATGTGCTGTAATTTATAATTTATCACATGTAAATAAATTCTTGTTTCTCACAACTGTTTATCAAAAGTTATAATTATTTGTTGTGAATTGTGGGGTGTGTGTGTGTGTGTGCTTTGTAAACAAAATAAGGTTTTCCTTCCGACTACTTTAACCTTCAATACTAAGGTTGACTCAAGGAACAACCGTCGTCATAGGACGTGGCACACCAACATCACCCCAACTAGGCTACAGCACAGCAATCAACGAATCTGGTTTTTGGTTTGGTACATCTGCAGCAATACATACAAAATACGCAACCATTAATAATTATATTACAATATATTGCACAAAAATTCCTCTGACGGAATGATTGTCTCCCTTTCGTCATTCTTAATCATTCTCCCTGTCATAACTTCCGCCATTGCACACATGCATCCATTCACCTCCTTTCTGTCATTTCTTCGCTACATAACAGCGAATTCCCTTATATTAATTTATAATTATTTAATTTATAATTCATTTTAGAAAATCCTCTCACTCTCTGTCTCTCGGTATTTATGCAGCAGATAATATGAAACATAAAATAGAATTAAGAAAACATAATTAACTATCCATTCACACTCGCACTCATAACCCAGACCCCCGAACGATATGGCCAACTGAGAAATAGAAACAGGTGACTTACGATACCAGTGGGAGTCCTCCGGCCTGTTGAAGACAAAGACAGACAAACGACGGGACAGACACACAGGCACAGATGGTTATAAGGTGGTACACAGGGCACAAGAAGTCCTAGATGGAGTCATAGGTCACCCGACGTTACACGTAGGTAGCTCGGATTTCACCGAGAATACACAGCAGGTATTCAAAGCGGCTTAAGACAGTTCAAGTTAACCAAACACTTCCCAAAGTGTTCCCTAAATAGTCCTCCTCTTCCGAATACTAGGCTCTTTTTCGTTGACAGTCTGATCAGTACGACCCACAGACACAGTCACTATCTGTCACCTTGACAAAACACAGATCCACCGACTTTACTGTACACCGATTCTTGCTACATAAGCGATATGAAAATCTCTCTGCCCTCTGCAAAATATACGGTGCAAGAGGTTTTATACGGTTAGCCTAGAATGTTCTAGAATATACTCATTTCAATTATAATTTATTTCCAGCACCGTTCGCGATTAGAGCACGCATTCCACACATAGCAAATCGCATGGCAGCAATCAATCTTCTCAATAACAAAATAGCCAACTACCGCTTTCTAACAATAGTGCGTTCTGCACGGGCGCAATTCATTCGCTACTTTTATTAATTATAAGCTTAATTAATTTTATTCTGATACTCTCCCCTTACTACCATAACTTTTAACCTCTATGTACAGGCTGATGATTAAACTATATACATAGGCGCACGACTGCAAACTGCGTAGCGTGACACAGCACCCCACCAAGACGAAAACTAACAGTTTTAGTTCTTAACAAACACGCTACCCAGTTCTGCTCAAGAAATCAGCTGGTACATTTTCCTTCCCTGGAATACTCTCCACTATCAGATCGAAAGGTTGGAGTTGAAGTGCCCACCTTATGAGTCTACAATTTGTAGTCTTTGCTTGTTGTAGGTATTGCAAAGGTCTGTGGTCGGTCTGCACAATGACTGTCCGATCATACAGGTACTGCTTGAACTTTTGTACCCCCCACACCAATGCTAAGCACTCCTTCTCTATGGTGGAATAGTTCCTCTCTGCTTGGTTTAGCTTCTTGCTGGCACATGTGATTGGCTGTAAACCCAAACCCTGGTCCTGGCACAAAATCGCCCCTATTCCAATCTCTGATGCGTCTGTCTGTAGCACTAACGGTTTCTCCATGTCTGGCATACAGCATACAGGTTTGGAGCATATGCGGTTTTTGAGCATCGACACGAGTGTACCATTGAAACGCTCCACGAGCCCGTCGCACATCGGATGGTATGGTGTTGTTGCCTTCCCATGGATTGCTAAAAGTCTGTTTACTTCAGTCATCACGCTTGACATGAATTGTGTCCCTTGATCTGTCAATATCTCTTTGGGAATTCCCACTCTTGTCCAGATCTCCCACAAAGCTTCGGCAACTCTCTCAGCCTCTATGCCTTTCAGCGCTACTGCCTCGGGATACCGTGTCGCATAGTCTACCATGACCAAAATGTATTGGTTGCCTCTGTCTGACATAGGTTTTATAGACCCCACAATATCAACTGCAACTCTCTGAAATGGCTCATCGACTAGAGGTAGTTTCTGCAGCGGAACTTTTGCTACCCTACCCCTAAGAACTGTTTTCTGGCATTCGGGACATGATTCGCAGAAACGCCTAACATCCCCGCACATTCCTGGCCAATAGAACACTCCCCATATTCTCTCACGTGTCCTCTTTCCACCCAAGTCTCCGGCCATATGAGGGTCGTGCGCCAGGCGCATCACCTCTCCTCTGAGCTTGCTAGGCACGACTAGCTGCGTTAGCTCTTCTTCCCCCTGATGGTGCACTCTATACAAAATGCCCTTCTTTTTGCAGAAGCTAACCATCGCTTTGCCTGACTTGAGTTTCGTCCCTTGCTTCTCGCACTCTCTAGCTCTAGCTAAAGTAGGATCTTCTTCCTGCAACTTGGCCAACTGATGGGGCGTCACGTCGAGTTGGAACGGCTTCGGAATCGGCAGTGCTTTTTCCTGCTTCCCTTCTGCTTTGGCCTGTGCCCTGGTCTGAACGGCGGCTATCGCACATTCTAACCCGTCTACAGCTACTGGACTACGATAGCCTCCCTTGAAGGTAACCCAGTTGCCTAGAATGACATCAGGTACAACTTGCTCGATGACAATCAGTTCGACAGTACCCTTCACGAAAGTTGAGTCTACCTCTACGTACGCTGTAGGATACTTCCCTGACTTGACCTGATCAGCGAACATGACCTCAATCTCTCTGCCTGTCATATCCTCGGGACGCACCCACTTGGCTGCCACTGCCCCCACCTCGGCACCAGTATCTCTCAGGATTTTCACAGGCTGACCCCTGACTGTTCCCATGCTCCAAGGGTTATACGGCTGAATGGTGCTAAAGCTAGTTATAGTCATTTCGGAGTGAATCGGTCCTGAATCCGGACTGACAGTGATGCGTAGCAACTGTTTCGGACTACTGCACTCCTTCGCCATGTGACCCAGCTTCCCGCACTTGAAACACTTCACCGGATGTTTCTCCCCACTAGGTTCCCTTCTCTTGTCCTCCTCACCCTTGTTGCCACTAGGACCGCCCCTCGCGACCCCTACAGACTGACTGACAGCACGATTACCCCCCTTGTATGGCACGCTACCGAACACTGGTCTGTTACTCACTGTCCGTTTCGCATCTATATGTAACTGGGCAATCTCAGCTGCGCGTTCGCCGTTCTCCGGCTGCCTCTCCCTCACAAACAGCTCTAACTCAGGGTTCATTACTGACAACAACTGTTCAGTCAGAAAGACATCAAGCACTACGCCCGCATCATCTATATCTTTCTCAGCCAAAGAAAACCATCTCTTCACTAAGACTTGTACTCTACTCAAGTACTGCAGAAAAGTCTCTGTCCCTTCTTTCCTACTCCCCCTGAACTGCTTGCGGTAGTAGTCAGCATCTCTCCTAAATCGTTTCAGAAGAGCCCCCCTGACCACCTCGAAATCGACTATCTGCTCTGTAGTTAACTTCAGGTAAGTCTCTCTTGCCTCCCCTGACAGCAACGGTGACAACCTAGCCGACCACGTCTCTTCCTTCCATTTCTGCGTTCTAGCTATTTGCTCAAAGTGCTGAAGATAGCTTTCAATATCCTCTTTACCATCAAATGGTTGGACCTTGATCTTGTAGCTATCAGGCTGAACTCTATCCCTCCTACGTTGGGCTTCTAGATCTCTCTCTTGTTCCAACTGCAGCCTAAGCCTTTCTCTGTCATCTTCCCCAGCCTGCTCTCTAGCTGCACGCTCTTCTTGCAGACGCAACTGGACATTTTCCCGTTCGGATTCTATCTTCTTTTCTAAGAGCTTCAGTTCTCTAGCTTTATCTTTGCGCTCTTGTTCTCTTTCCTTACGCTCCTGCTCTAGCCTTCTTTCTACCAGGGCTAACTCTTCTGCTCTTCTCTTCTCGTTCCATCTTCCTCTCGAGCCTCGCCGTCTCCTTTGCTAATCTAGCAGTCTCCTCCGCTAATCTAGCAGCCTCCTGCTCCCTCTTCGCCCCATCTACTACAAAACTGGCTAGACCTGCTCCCTTCAGCCCCATGCTAGCGCCAAGCTCCTTGTATCTAAGATATACTTCCATGCCAACACTACTTGTTCCTGCACCGGCCTTAACTGAAGTAGGGGTAAGATCGGCTGCCATGCGAGTACCATGAGCGAAAGGCGTACTCACTGTGGTTTCCTCGTCCATCGGTTCCCGACGCGAAGCGGCTGCGTCAGCCTCGGTGTACTGGTCCATCGCTCGCGCCTGCTCAGCTGCTCTCCGAGTCGCAGCCCTTGTCAGCATACAGTCGCGGGCTAAGAATGAAAATGGGAAAAAATAGGTGATTAACAATGAAACAAATAACGATTAACACATATACAAACAGTCGGACAAATGACAAGTAAACAGTAACAGGAGCCGGAGAAATCCCTTATCGTCTAGGCCTCGACGACAAAGTTGCCTGCCTCAATTTCCCGTTTGTGCACACACACGCTCGGGGTGTGAACCCTTTTGCGCAGCGCAACCTCACTCCCGACCAACCACCCACTGGCCACTCATCCGACACACAAGACGACAAAGAAACAAAACACTGACTTCTGGTATCTAAACAATCAAAAATAAATCTACCCTAACTACTTCCCCTATCCCTTCCTAGATCTATCCCACCGCTGCCACCAAATGTCACTCCCAACTGCCTCAACAGAGGTTTCGACATGTGTAACTTCCACACGAGAAAATAACCCAACACCTAAATAAAACCTAAAAGACAAGACCAGAAGTGACAAGACAATTTCTTTATTTCACTCACTCATTCGCACTAAAACTAACTCCCTTTTCCCCACTTCCCAACCTTCCAACCCTCAATCCCACTAACACAACCCAAAACTAATACATAAAACAATTCGCTCAAAATAATAATGATAATTAAATCAAAAATGAAAATAAATGACTAACTACAAAATGTACAAAAGATTTATAATAATTATGTCTGGGTCAGCTTACTGACAACAAGGTAAATAATTGTAAGCAAATGCTTTAAATCTTTATTAATATTCAAACCTTGTTTCACTTAAACTTCAAACAGCTACAACAACTCTTTTATATTACATAAAGCAATAAAAAAATTTTATATTTTATACAAATAGAATTTGTAAGTAAATAATCTAAATTATTAACTAGTAAAGATCTGGCGAATTAATTCCCCCAGACAAGACTATATAATCACAAGGCTACTTTTATCAGATAGGTAATATTACAGAGACAAAGTTTATCATTCAATTCAAATTAAATATATTTCAATGTGCTGTAATTTATAAGTTATCACATGTAAATAAATTCTTGTTTCTCACAACTGTTTATCAAAAGTTATAATTATTTGTTGTGAATTGTGGGGTGTGTGTGTGTGTGCTTTGTAAACAAAATAAGGTTTTCCTTCCGACTACTTTAACCTTCAATACTAAGGTTGACTCAAGGAACAACCGTCGTCATAGGAGGTGGCACACCAACATCACCCCAGCTAGGCTACAGCACAGCAATCAACGAATTTGGTTTTTGGTTTGGTACATCTGCAGCAATACATACAAAATACGCAACCATTAATAATTATATTACAATATATTGCACAATAATTCCTCTGACGGAATGATTGTCTCCCTTTCGTCATTCTTAATCATTCTCCCTGTCATAACTTCCGCCATTGCACACATGCATCCATTCACCTCCTTTCTGTCATTTCTTCGCTACATAACAGCGAATTCCCTTATATTAATTTATAATTATTTAATTTATAATTCATTTTATAAAATCCTCTCACTCTCTCTCTCGGTATTTATGCAGCAGATAATATGAAACATAAAATAGAATTAAGAAAACATAATTAACTATCCATTCACACTCGCACTCATAACCCAGACCCCCGAACGATATGGCCAACTGAGAAATAGAAACAGGCGACTTACGATACCAGTGGGAGTCCTCCGGCCTGTTGAAGACAAAGACAGACAAACGACGGGACAGACACACAGGCACAGATGGTTATAAGGTGGTACACAGGGCACAAGAAGTCCTAGATGGAGTCATAGGTCACCCGACGTTACACGTAGGTAGCTCGGATTTCACCGAGAATACACAGCAGGTATTCAAAGCGGCTTAAGACAGTTCAAGTTAACCAAACACTTCCCAAAGTGTTCCCTAAATAGTCCTCCTCTTCCGAATACTAGGCTCTTTTTCGTTGACAGTCTGATCAGTACGACCCACAGACACAGTCACTATCTGTCACCTTGACAAAACACAGATCCACCGACTTTACTGTACGACCGATTCTTGCTACATAAGCGATATGAAAATCTCTCTGCCCTCTGCAAAATATACGGTGCAAGAGGTTTTATACGGTTAGCCTAGAATGTTCTAGAATATACTCATTTCAATTATAATTTATTTCCAGCACCGTTCGCGATTAGAGCAAGCATTCCACACATAGCAAATCGCATGGCAGCAATCAATCTTCTCAATAACAAAATAGCCAACTACCGCTTTCTAACAATAGTGCGTTCTGCACGGGCGCAATTCATTCGCTACTTTTATTAATTATAAGCTTAATTAATTTTATTCTGATACTCTCCCCTTACTACCGTAACTTTTAACCTCTATGTACAGGCTGATGATTAAACTATATACATAGGCGCACGACTGCAAACTGCGTAGCGTGACACTAGTATTAGTTGTGTTTTTAAAATTTTGATGGGGGAAGCAAACCGGAGTACCCGGAGTAAACCACACGAGACGTTGCCCGAGTCGAAAGTAAATAATATTCGGAGAAACATAACGCCCAGATGATGGATCGATCCTACACCTGTCAGGCACCATTAGTTTCTAGCCTGTAGACAAGGCAAGTTAGTACCGCCTTAGGCCACTGTTTTCATCAGGAAACTTATTTTCGTCATCACACATTTCTTGAAACAAAATTAACGTAGCTGACATAGTTATGTACGTACTTTTTGTTGGTTTAATTTTTGTTTATTTATTTATTGTGTATTTTAACCTTCGTTACACGTTTTGGGTTGAAAACTTTAGTGTCTCACATTTATACCTGTACGTTCATTGTTGGAATATTTCGCTCCAACTTTAAACCAAAGCCCCAAGAATAACACAAAGACACCTGGGCCCTTTTAAAGAAACAAAATTAACTTGGAAAAAAAATCATTTATAATCTATATATATAAATTGCTTAGCCGGAAGTCCTTCTTTGCCTCTACTATAAAGTTTGTCCGGTATGGACGCTGATCCAGAGGTGCCGGGTAGCTCAGTTGGTAAGAGCGTCTTGCTAGTAACCGAAAGGTCGCTGGTTCGAATCCCGGATTGGTCAACGTGTGATCATATTATTTTCCCCTTTACCAACAACTGGCCCGCTGGTGTCAGTATAAATCGGTCCAGTAGTCACCTATATGCGAAAGTGTCGTGTGACTATAATCTACATACAAACAAACAAACAAACGCTGATCTGGGCAGGTGCTGGGCGCTGCGGATCGGCCTGCTGTGTGCTCAAAACCAGCGAAATCGTTATAGCTGACATTTCCTTACCGAACGTTTAACCGTTTCTGAGATAAATAAATAAACAAAATGTCCACAAACTGCAATAGCCTCATTCCGCGCGCTTCCATTAAAAATAAAATTGAGGTTTCAGCATGTTTTCCCATATAGACCAAAAAATTGATGATCTTCCTAGGAAGCCTTGGTAGCTTACTTAGTAAAACATTCGCCTATCGTACAGGGCGACCAAAGTTCAAATCTCACGCGGGCCATATTTTTTTATGTTTTTTTTTTTACACTACAATATGGATATTTTTCTTTTTAATTTAGGCTTTTCACCTTTAATGTATTATTATTATTATTATTATTATTATTATTATTATTATTATTATTATTATTATTATTATTAGTATTAGTATTAGTATTATTATTATTTATAAACTAATAATAATAATAAATTATTAGTATTAGTCAAAATTTTGACATGGAGTATACTGATTTAAAGAAAAATGAAGATACAAATATTCTCAAATGTGAAGTAACAGGACATATATATAACAATTACCCTAATCATTTAAAAGTATACACTGATGGAAGTGTTCTGGAATCATCAGAATGTGGGTCAGGATTTATTATACCGCATTTGAATATTCAAAAATCTTACTATCTTGGTCACGGATTTTCAATATTTACATGTGAATTGTACGCCATACTTATGGTGTTATATTGTATAATTAACATTCCTCATGAAATATTTAATATTTTAATTTGTGTTGATTCCAAATCGGTGCTGTATGCTTTACGAAACTGGAAATGTAAAAAGAGAACCGACATAATATTTGACATCAGGTATTTAATTCATTGTATACGTACGAGGGGTATTGGAATTACATTTTGTTGGGTTCCATCACATTTTGGTATAGATGGTAATGAAATGTCAGACATATTATCCAAAAAGGGAGCAATGAAAAGTGGCAATACGATTTTGAATTGTGATTTGAAAATATGTCAGTTTGAATACTATTCTTTAGTTGAACAGCACTTTTACATGAAAATTCCTAAAGTAAATATTATATGTTGTTCAAGAGCAATCTTCAAGATTGATATACAAACTACGATTGAATTCGTGGAATACAAAGTATTTGAAAAATATTAATTGTATATGTCAAGGGATCGTCTCTTTAAATCATTTACTTTTTGAATGTACTGTTTTAACACCATTATACAAACAACAGGGAATTATATTATCAGCACAAGATGACACTAAAACCATTTTATATGGTACAGAAATATGTGACATTGCTGGTTTCATTATCAAAACAGACTTATATAAGATATTATAATTTTGAAGAACGTTCATATGTTATTGTTAATTTTGATTAAATTTAATTAAATTATTACTTATATTGTTATTATTATTTTTTTTAAAATTACATTATTATTGTTATTATTATTATTTGTTTTTAATTTTATAATTTTAATTCAGTTTAAAAAAAATTATTTCATTTTATTTTCATTCTTTTTTGTTGTCTAAAATCACATTGTTGTGAACAGACGTGAAATTAAAATATTGAATTGAATTGAATTGAATTGAAATTAGTATTAGTATTAGTATTATTATATCTTATATCAAATTTTCTTTTAAAACCTTGGTGTTTTTTTATGATTTCTATTTGTATTATTCTATATTCATTATTATTATTATTATTATTATTATTATTATTATTATTATTATTATTATTATTACCAAGGATCGGGATGGGGTGGTACCTGAAGGTAAAAGGGGGCTACGGGTAGGTTTAAAGGGGCATGGGTAGGCATAACAGAGATACGGGGGAATGGTGATGGTAGATTCCTTTCATTCATACCTGCAAAACGATCAACGGGGAAGTATCAAGGAGGGTACAGGTAGGTTACAAGGGGGGTACAAAGGTATCAAGGGGGTATGGGGAGGTATCAAGTGGGTTCGGGGAGGTATCAAGGGGGTATGGTGAGGCATCATGGGGGGGGGGGGTGACGGGGAGATATCATGGGGGGGGGGTATGGGGAGGTATATATATATATATTTTCTTTCTGGACTAGTAAGCCTAGTAGTATTTCCGTCTTTTGACATGAACAGTTTGTTTATTTGTTTATTTTTGGTTTTGTTTTTTTTAAGGGGAAGGGGGTGATTTTATTTATTTATTTATTTATTTAATTTATTTATTTATTTATTTATTTCATCGTTCATATATAGCACTTTTCCAGCCCAAGAGCTGCTCAAGGCGTTTGCCGATACAAGATCTAACTCGAGGTGCCCACTTGTAACCTTTGGGCGCATAGTCTGACGCCCAGACAACTGAGCATAATCCTGGACGACTGGAGATGGGGAGAAGGGACCTAGTGCGTGCTGAGTGTATTTGTGTAGCCGGCACTCACCCATCTAGGTTATGAGTGTCAGGATCTTTAAAGTTCATGCAATGGAATGCGTGCATGCGCAGACTAGACCTCAGTTTATACTCTTATCCGAAGGAGTTGGACACGGGAGTTAATACGTAATTTATACGCACTTCTTTCGTAAAGCTGCCACGTCAGCGTGGTTTGATTGTTGTCCTCCCAGTTGTCGTTACAAGGCGGGTTGCGAGTATTATTGCAAACGCATTTGGGATATCCATCAGTTCTGTTGTTCTCATCCCGTATCAACTCCATGCACACGTCACGAGCAACACAAAATGCCAAATCCTGGAGGAAAAAAAAAAGATTAGGCAATCGTCATGGTTACCAAATTCATACGTTTAGAAACGGAGCGGAGGCAAAGATACTAGACAAGTATTTATACTATCTTTCGCGGAGGATAGCACCTACTGTAATAAGGTTTACATCCAAGTAGATGCAGCCGGATTTGCTGAACAGTTGCAAATAAACATTGTGGCCTGTCGGGTTGCCTGTGCTTGGCAAGTCCCTCCCCTCCCCACCGCATTGGTCCACACCTTATTCCACTGGTAGTGGTGAGGGCGAGGTGATTGTGTGAATGAACGTGTCGTGACAATTTGTGATCTTTTATGGTGAGGTTGGGCCAGGCGATTGAATTTTGATATTAGGTTTATAAAGGAATTGTTATAAATCTGTGTTTTTTATTATTCCTAGGCAAATTATTCGTTGTTGTTTGCATCGCATTAGATAGCTGTCGCTTCGACTACGCGTTTGCATTCGAGCGGTAACTTTTATGCTTCGCTGTTGTTTACATCTCATCAGATCTCTGCCGCTGAGACCGATGTTAATTTCTGACACCTGTCTGTGTTTACATCTCTGCCGGATGTTTGTATGCCTATATACTTCTTGTAGCCTATTTTAACTCCACGTTATTTTTGGCACTGCGCGAGCGACGAGTTCATAAAATTCGATTATGTTTTGTTTTGTGTTTTTGTGGGTGTGGCTGATGTTTTTTTTTATATGTTGTCTTTGTTGTTTGTGTATTTAGGCCCTTTTACTGTATGTGACCTGACCTTGACCCCGTGGTTTACTGTGGGGAAACCTTTGTGTTGCTTACTGCTATTCTCGCTTTTTGAATGGTCTGTTTTTCTGGCATATTAGGCCTTCCCTGTCAAGAGAGAGAGAGAGAGAGAGAGAGAGAGGTCCAGGTGCAAAGAGATAAAGAATTGGGGAAGAAGAAGACGGATGAAAAAAACGAGGAGGAGGAGAAGAAGAAGAAGAAGAAGAAGAAGAAGAAGAAGCAGTAGAGGAAAAAGGAAAAGGAAGAGTAGTTTTATTATATTGGGACCCTCATCAAGATTGATTATGAGGGCCAAAGGCTTTTTAGACTACATGCCGAACTATGCTATGCCATATAGTGCGGGTAGTGATGTTGAACGTGGCGTCACAGTCAGTCAAGAAAATAGATGCCATGCAGACATACCCTGCAAAAAATACTTAATTTCATGAAGTTTGGTTTGCATCCATCCTGCTACTAGTACGATACGAGATCCAAACTCACATGGTATCTGAGTAGAACTGGTTGTGAAACCTTTGGAAAGATTGAGAAGGGAAGGGGAAGGAAAAGGAGGGAAGTGAGGGGCAGTGGGCGGGGAAAGTACAATTGCTCCCCTTTTCCTAGTCCAAAGCGCTTCATTTCTTCAGGAAACAAAGCTATCATGAACCGAAAAGACTACAACAAAAATCTGCCTTCCGGGTTACAATCAATCATTCAATTAAAAATGTGTTTATGTACCAACATTTATTAAATTTTATTATAAATATATTTTTTAAATTATTAGTTTACTCTTTAAAGGTTATTTATTTACCGTTTCTTGGGCTAATATGGCGCTAAAAGCGAAAGTGAAGCAGATGAAGGCTCTTTCCATTTTAAAAGTCTGCACAAAGTGAGCAAGTTTATTTCGACAACTGTCAAAAATATCTCGCGTACATCTATTATAATATCATAAAAATAAATCTATTATAATAACAAAACAATATTTTTTTTTTAATTTCATTACATTACATTACATAATTATTGCTTTAGATCCAGCGGACTCTTCCGAGCCAAATCAGGACCGGACAACCCCCGATCTGCATAAAAGATCTGCCGAAACAACCCTAGTGGTAAAACTGAAAGCTCTCCACCAGCCAGTCACCTTACAATAAAGACATCCCACGCAGGGAACGCTGAGGCTGTACTCTAATTTATCGAACCCCCGTTTAGAAAAGCAAAAAAGAATACAAACATCATTATAAATTATCAACAAAACACATACATATCAAATGCCTACATTGCTATATAATAACATCATAGGAAGCCCTAGTGACCACCTGGCAGAATGCGTCCAATATTCCCAAGCTGATCCAACAGACCTCATACACAAATAAGGAGTCTTGTCCCGGAAGAGTTTTTAATAAAAACAGTAGGTGACTGGTCTAGCGAAGAAGAAGATAGTATAGCAGATTGATAGAACAGAGCAGGAATGAGAAAGAGCAAGACAGCGACAGTGGAATTTAAAGCACCAAATTTCCAGAAAGTGGGGATACTATTTATACTGAAACCCCCGGCACCCCAACAGGGGTATTTGTTTTATTATTCTTTTCAAAAAAATATTTTTCCCTTTAGACAGGCAGCTGCCATTCTTTGTAGACAGACTAGATCTGTAGGCCTATATTTCTTTCTGAGGTAGACCTGCAGCTTTTCTCTGTAGGCCTATCACTTCGGTCAGAGGATAGAGCGCTAGGAACACGCTTTTTTCAGGGCGCTTTAGGAAGGCGCTCTGCTTGCTTCTTCTTCTTGATGTTGAGGGCCCACGATCAAGGCGTCGATCATTCTGGCTCCTATGGGTTGATGAGGGGGTTTGAGGTTTTTCACTATATTTTGAGTACTGTTGCAGACTAAAAATCTTTATTAACTGTACAACTATTTTCAAAAAGTATTTACATAGTCCAATGCCATAGTTTGTAGCCACGTTGGTGTTTTCTGGCTGGTTGTATGGGGAGTGGTAGGGATGAGGGAAGGTGTTAGTGTCTTGGAGAGTATCAGGAGCTGGAAGTTGGATGGGAGCAGGCTCTTGGCACAAACGTGCCAAGTGTATTAGCCTCTGCTACATCTTTTGGCAGATTGTTCCAGTCTCTGATGGTCCTTGGCAGGAAAGAGCAGCCTCTATATTGTGTTCTTGTTGTGATGAGCCTAAACTGCTTGTCGTGACCTCGTCGCTGTCGAGAGGGGAGAGGGATGAGTTTTTGTTGAAGGCTGGGGCAGTGGGCTAGCCCATTGTTTATCTTAAACAACATGGAGAGTCTGGCTAGTCGTCTCTCTTCCAGTGTTGACCAACCCAGCGTCTCCAGCATGTTGCTAACACTTGACGTGTTTCTGTAGCGGTTGAGAACAAAACGTGCTGCACGCCGCTGGACTGCCTCCAATCTGTCGATGTTCTTCTGGGTGTATGGGTCCCAGACGTTAGATGCGTATTCCAGGATTGGTTGTACAAAGGCTTTATAAGCCCTTTCCTTTACACTTGCATTACTAATCTTCAGGTTTCGTCTGAGGAACCCAAGGGTCTTGTTTGCTTTGTTGCATACATTGTCAATATGATCGTCCCATTTGATTTCTCTGTGAATTGTAATGCCTAAGTATTTAACTGAGGAAATTGGTTCCAGAACATGGCCGTGCAGTTGGTATGGGTGGAGTAGAGGGTTTCTGCTCCTGGTGACGGACAGAGTCTGGCACTTGGCAGGATGGAACTCCATGTCCCAGCTCTTCTCCCACTCAGCGAGGTGGAGGAGGTCCTGTTGTAGCCGGTCTTGGTCCAAGCTGTTGCAGATCGTCCTGTACACCGCCGTGTCATCAGCGAACAGTCTTGCCAGCGAGGACAGCTTCTCAGGCAGGTCATTGATGTACGCTAAGAACAAACAGGGACCCAGCACCGAGCCTTGAGGAACGCCGGATTTGACGCTGACGAAGGAGGAGCTTGCGCCATCCACCACCACTGCCTGGTACCGGTCGCTGAGGAAGCAAGAGATCCATGTTTTGGTTGTGCCCTTAATGCCGTAGCGCTGGAGCTTGTGTAACAGCAGGCTATGATTGACACGGTCGAATGCCTTCGAGAAGTCCATCACAAGGACGTCAGTCTGCTTGCCGCCCTCCAGATTGGTCGTCAGGTCCTCCACAAACTCAAGGAGCTGGGTTTCACAGGATCTCTTGCCTCGGAATCCGTGTTGATTGTTGTTCAGTATGTTGTGGCTTTCGAAATGCTTCATAACTGCGCTGACGATAATGTGCTCCAACAGCTTACATACTACACTGGTGAGGGATACCGGCCTATAGTTGGCAGGGTCATACTGCTCTCCTTTCTTATAGATTGGTGTAACATGCGCTGTTTTCCAGTCTGTTGGAACGATGCCTGTGGACAGTGACGACTGGAAGAGGAAATACATAAGGAATTCATGTGTGGCCAGGACTTTAGATTTGTAATGTGTTCACTTTAAAAACTATCCTTCGAACCCTCTGTAAAAAATGTCAATTTATAATGTTTTTTTTTTTAAAATAAAACTTGTTATAAGTTTCAAAGAATGATAGAAATAATGCTAAAAATAGTTATGCATATTTAAATCTACTAGTTTTACTCTATGCAGATGATACTATTATTCTATCAGGATCAAAGAAGGGTTTACAAAAAGCCCTTGATGTTTTATTTCAGTGTTGTTTAAAATGGTAAATATAAGTGAATGTTTTAATTTAAAAAACAAAGATAATGATTTTTAATTTGAACAGAAAAGCTAAACAGTTTTACTTTTGGTTCTAAATCTATTGAAATTGGTTATTCTTTTAGATATGTAAGGATTATTTTTTGCCAGAAAGGATACATTTTAAAAGCAACCAAAAAATGTTTATCATTGTGATCTTCGAGCAGTACATACATTATTACAAAATGCAAGACGGCAAGAATTATCAATGTCACGTTAGACTTATATCAGATATGTATTCCTCCAGTTTTATTACATAATTGTGAACTACGGGAATTAGAAAATATAGCTATAATAGTAATAATAATAATAATAATAATAATAATAATAATAATAATAATAATAATAATAATAATAATAATAACAATAATTTTATTTATAAAGCGCATTATAAAACAATAGTCTGCACAAGGCGCATCAGACACAGTCACACGCACAGTACAATAGATAGAATACAATCAATAAATATTTTGTTTTAAATCATTAAAATTTAAAGTTTGAAATTGGAAGTAAATCTAACACACACACAATAGTCACACTAAAACAATGTACAAATATCTTAATAAGAATGGATAGAGATTATTATTTTTATTATTATTGAGGATTTTTTATAGCGCACATATCTCATCGTACTTGGCGACTCAAGGCGCTGGCCGATACAGGATCTAACTCAATGCTCCCGAGGCGCCAACTTGCAGCCTTTGGGCGCATCGTAATTAGAGAAGTTACAGACACATTTCTTAAAATATTTCATTTAAAATCGTTTTATGATGAATAATGTAATGTTGGGAGAAACTGCTTTATTTCCCCTCTGTTCAAGACAAATGTAGGATGATACGACTATGGACAGGTATTATTCAATCAAATTCTTCTGCTACATTTTCAGGTCGGATGTATAGAAATATACATCAATGGTTTTCAGATTCTAATGTTTTCACCACCATGGTTAAATTATATTAAGATTATTCTGCTTGAAGCTGTTTATAACTGCATGGAAGATGCAACATTTCCATAGTTTAGATTCGTTATGCAAAAATGTAGCCATCTATTTAAAGAATAATTTTATGCAGACGTGTAAATAGTCTCTTGACGAAAGCAGCAAGTGTTTCTTCGTTTTAAAAAAAGTATTAATTTACAGTTTGGTCGTGAAAAGTATGTCTCTATCTGTTACCTGATATTTTTCTATTTACTTTACTTAAAGTAAATAAATTTACTAAACTAAATAAATTAATTTATTAATAAATCAATACATTACTAAATTAAATAAATTAAGTAAATTTCTCTTTACAGAGAAAGATAGAGTACGCTGTTTAAACGATCATCTGTGCTGCCCCAACGATTTACGGGATAGGATACGATAAGACCTGATATTTATGTTCATACTTTGATAAAATTTCGTTGTTCAGATCATAAGTTACAAAATAGAATTATGAAGGTGGAAATATGTAATAAGGAAAGAAAGACTTTGAATGGCCTGTAATATTGGGAATGAATTTAACTTTATTTTGGAGTGTCGAAAGCATAAGCACATTCGACAAATGTTTATTTCAACCAAATAGTTATCATGCCAGTCAATGTTTAATTTATATGATTTGTCTTGAGAAAGAAAACCAGTGTTTATGGTCTCTGTAAGGTTTGTGGTTTGCGAGAGTAGCGTCCCTTGTTCCGGGACCCAAAATTCCGCGCGCTTTATAGCAGCGATGAAAAAATGGAGAAGCCAAAGAAAGGGGAACGAGATACTCGACCGTATTTCGAGCGGCTAGATGCTACAGCGAAAGGGCGATATGCGGAGAAGATTGCGCTAATAGATGGGAACGATCCCTATCAAACACCCAAGAGAAATTGGTGCACAAACCCAGATGCATTTCCGAATCTAGATTATTTTGGAATTGTGAACTACTTCGTGTTCGGCACCAGTGCTTACTCCATGCAAGTTTTCAAAGCTTACAAAAGTCTCCAAGCCTACAAGACTTTCGTTGCTGGCTGGGTGAGAGACATCTCAACGTACACTCCTGATGGCTGTAATCATTCTGTTACTACAGCAAAAGTAAGTTTTTTAGCTTTTTATTTATTTTGAGATATCGAGTCTTTTGTATGCGGTTTGTTTACGAAATCGGTAGGCCTAAACGAATCATAGGCCTACTCACAGTCACTCGTTCTGTTTTATTAGACCTAGCCGTATGTTTAAATCTCTTCTCCTTTGCTATGATTAGTAGTCTACTGCAACTATTGGTGTTAAATCGAATATTTTAAACATTTTTGAGAAGATAAAATAGATCTATTGTACTATAGTAGTACTAGTTACAGTAAAGTTAGTAGCAAAGTAGGCTTAAAATAACTTGCATAAAGTACGTAGGCTAAAACCTTAACTTCAGTAGACTCTAGGTCTTTTAATTTTTCTTTATACATTGCATACATTGCATATCAGTGGCTTGATTCACATTCAGCCAATGTTACTTGTTAGGGAATATCGTTATGATATGTTTACTGGTAGGCCTAATAGTAAACTATATGTTACCTTTTACCTCCACCCCCCCCCCCCCCCCCCCCCTTTCCTATTTCAGTTTAGTCTGCATAATTTTATTTCAGCAGACCTAAACAGGGCAACTTGATAAATGTTAAAGTTAAACCTTAAATTCCTTTTCCTTATTAACAACACCATCCCCCACTTTTTATAACTCAGAATTTGTTTGTTTGTGTCCAGGTATTGCACTCTCAGAAGTTGAACGAGTCTCCCCTACAGCCTTGGCTCATCATGCAGAATGAAGAGATAGTGACCGGACACTGCACCTGCATGGCTGGCATTGGGGAAACCTGTTCTCACATGGCAGCACTGGCTTTTGCCTTGGAGTCCTTTGCTAAAGTAAGTTCTTCATTTTAAAATTGAAGTTCAACTTAAAGGTATACACCATCCTATAAAAAACAACGTTATTTTTGCAATATTTGTAATGAGAAACAAAATACATTTATTGTTTAGTTGATTTTAAATTTTTTAAAAACATATTTTACTTTTACACAAGCTGAAAAACGACTTTTTGTAACACAATTTTAACTTATTTTTTTATTCCTTGTTGGGGCCTCATTAAACCGGTACTTGCATAGATAGGGCTAAGTGGGATGCATGGATACATTTTTATTTCAAACGTTATAAGTTAATTGCAAAGCAATTGCCAAAAAGCAAACAAAATTATAACCGTGATTGATGTTCATGCAACATACTCAAAGCAATTAAGGAAGTGGGTATACTAAGGCTTTCTTCATCATGACTGTTCACATAACATGCAAGTAACATTCTAATCGAGAACTAGAACAGTGTGAATTGATCACGTGATGTTTGTAAACCTTTCAATTGAAGTCATGATGATATTATTTCTTAAAAATCACTTAATTCAAACTCTAAATGACCCTATAAATCAAAGGTGTTTGTTTATTATTTATTTAATTAATTTTTCCTATCGTAGACCAACAGATCCTTACGAAGAAAGCAATTGCAGAAAAATATGGCATATGATCAAATACACTGTCATTGATATTGAAAAATACATGAACAGGTTGAACATCTGTCCATTTCCACATCGAACGCTTGCAAGTTAAAGATATAAGAAGAATAATAATAATAATAATAATAATTCATAGTTCTTCTAACGTGCTGTTCTCTGCAAAGCAGACTCCCTGCGCCATTCATACTGACAAACACACACCATTCGCTAGCAAGAACAACAATAATGCATGACAACAGTGACTATTGCAGCAGAAGACAAAACATATACAATTAACATTCAAAGGCTTGCTGGATAATAATAACTGTAATAATTAAAATCAGAATTCAGGCTCATTCTGTCAAAATTCTGATACCTTCTTAAGTCCTGCAACTTGTCTTTTTTTTAACAGGTGAGAGAGAAGGCAACATGCACTGGGGTGAAGGCTTACTGGAAGGTGCCACACGGTGTAAAAGGTAAGGAAAAAGTTTTATTTTTTTTAATTGAAAAAAAAAAGTTTCAGGGCTTGCAAATGCCTGTTTAATTCAGTAATAAATAAATTGTGTGGGAAAGTATACAATACATTTAATCGCCACCCAGGCATAAAACGGTCATAAAAGTGTTAGTTGGATTAATTACATTTATCCCTTTTTATTCCTGGGCAGAGAAATGATTTGACAAAATGAGTATCCCATTATTCCCATCTCCATAATGGCCAAATAAATTTTTCACCTTTAATCTTGATGTTTACAAAGCAAAAGTAATCAACATAATTTTGTTGAAAACTAAACGAAATTTTAAAAAATTCGTTAAATCTTGTATTAAAAGTAAAGGTAACCATCTACTTAGTTAATAAAGGATGATACTTCTCAAATAGATATTTACCCGTACTTTCTTCAGCAAACTTCAGAAATTATATTACATTTTCTTTGATATAAATTCTTGTTGTATTTTTGAACTCATAGGTTCATTAGAATAACTAGTTCGGTAATTGGCTGTAAATCTACTTATACCTAATTTAACCTCAGTAAAAGTTATTATGCAATTTGCTAAGCTATTAAAAAAAGCAATTCAGGGACACATCTCCATATTTAAAAGCTATGTAAAGGAGAGATAGGCAAAGGATATAAAAGTAACTGAAAAAAGTGAATCAATAAATTATAACTAAAAGTAACAATTCTGCACACAAGAAAATTGCATTTTTTCCAGGGATGTACTATAAAAATATATCTCTGTGTGTTTTCTTTATTCAAGGGGTGACGAGCTGCCCTGCTTTTGAGATGGATTTCTCCTCTGCCAAGGCGAAGCGAGACCGACTAGAGACACTGGTTGTGGGAGACGGATTGCATCCAGCAAGTCAACGAGAGAAGAAGTCTCAGCTACCAGTTGTGGCAGCCCCAACGTTGCAGGAATGCGAAAATCTGTTTTCCAAATTGAATGTCAATTCAAAGAAAACAGCGCCTGCGCCCATCCTGAAAGTGCTTCCTGAGTACTCAGACCAATTTGCAGATAAGTTAGCAGATATTCCAGACTATGCTAATATGAAACTGTTATATGTGGAGAGGAGCAAAGAAATGAATTTGGAGGAAATTGGCAGCCTCTGTCAGACCATCCAAATACCAAGGCTGTCACAGGAGCAAGTTGAGGAGATAGAGATGGTGACAAAAACACAATCTGAAACCCAGACATGGCATGCAGCCAGGTATGGCCGCATAACAGCCTCAAAAATGCATGCAGCATGCCACACAAACCCAGCAAAACCAGCAAAGACCGTCATGCTGGATGTGTGCCCCCAAGACAGCCACCAAAGTAAGAAGGGACCACTGATACCAGCAATTGAATGGGGTAAAAAAAAAGAACTTAAAGCACTGAAGGATTTTGAAGAAACTGCCAAAAACCACCACAGTGGGCTTACTGTTACGAAATGTGGTTTCTTCATCTCCACAGAGCATTCATTTCTTGGGGCATCTCCTGATGCCATTGTTGAATGCTCTTGTTGTGGAAGAGGATGCGTTGAGGTGAAATGCCCTTTTACAAAGCGGTTTGAAACTGTGGAGAAAATGGCAATGGATAAAAACTTTTATCTTCAGAGACAGCTAGACGGGGCATACAGAGTGGTTCAAAAGCATGCATACTACTATCAAATTCAGTGCCAACTACTCGTAACGGGATTACAGTACTGTGATTTTGTAGTGTGGAGTATGGCGGGGGTGCACGCCATCAGAGTGTTTCCTGATTCTGCATGGAAGGCTGACAACATCTCAAAGGCCACTGCTTTTTTCCAGAGAGCTTTGCTGCCTGAACTTGTAGCAAGGCAGTTCTCCAGATTTGGTGGAGATAAACGCCCCCTACCCCTCTCTCCCACAAAAGTGTCCCCAAAGAAAAAAAAACTTGAAAATTTAATGCAATAATTTCAACTGACCAGAGCAATTGCAGGCGTTCCATTTTGGCAGATTTATATACTATTAAATTATGGTACGCCTACATATAATGATGAAATGGCATGTTTTCCATAGCCTGTTGTTAGAACTAAGAAGCATACATACTGAATTACACTTGTATATATATATCACCTAGGCCTGTGTGAATAAATTTTATACCATGTTAGGCAAATTTTATAAAATGTTAGCAGTATAATATATTGGTTTATTTCCTACGGACACTATTTCATGTGCTTGATTAGTCCTACAAAAAATGTTTTTGGCGTTATTATTATTATCGGTGGAGGGCATTCAATTTTCCCACTAGGGTTGTTTCAGCAGATCTTTTATGCGGATCGGGGGTTGTCCGGTCCTGATTTGGCTCGGAAGAGTCCGCTGGACCTAAAGCAACAATCAATCAATCAATCAATATTATTATTATTATATTTTATTTTTATTATTGTGTTGTTTTTGTGATTCTACTGTCAGACAAAAGGCGAAATAGAGCTTCAAAGATTTAATTGTTCTTTGAATTTTTTTTATTTAAAAAAATTTAATTCACCCCATTTCTTCCTTTTTATCAGTGTCTTTATATCTTTTTTATTCTAATGTGTGAATATGTATAGAATTTTGTGGATCAAATGATTGATGATTTTACTTTTGAAATTGTTTTATCTTATGTACAGTGCTGCGATAATAATAATACATTAAAACAATCTCCTGAATTAATTCAAGAGAAATGGTTATAATTTGTATGTTTGCTTTTTTTTAATAACTTTTACTTTTGTATCCTGACCTCAACTACTCAGATATTAATACATCTAGCTTAACTCATGCACATCTGGTTTTATGTTAAGTACACTGCGGTGAGACAGAAGACTTGTATATAAATATTATCTCTGTACAGCATTTTACAAATATTTTATATTTTATTATTTTTTAAGCAAGAAATTTTTTATAATATTAATAATTTAAAATATGTTGATTTATGTACTGAATGTAAATATGTATGGAATGTTGTGGATCGAATGATTGATCATGATTTTACTTTTGAAATTGTTTTATCTTATGTACAGTGCTGAGAGACCGAAGACGTATAAAATTTGAATAGATCTCTGTACAGCACTTTACAATTTTTTTAAAGCAAGAATTGTTTAATAATAATTTTAAATATATGTTTATTTCTGTACTGAATTAAGTCAAGAGAATTAAAATGGTTATAATTTGTATCTGATTACTTTTTTTTTTTTGCTTTTTTTAAAAAACTTACATTTTTATCATAACTTTTTATCTACTCAGATATTAATACATCTAGCTTAACTCATGCTCATCTGGTTTTGTTATGTACAGTGCGGTGAGACAGAAGACCTGTATATAAATATACCTCTGTACAGCACTTTACAAATATTTTATTTATAATTTTTTTAAGCAAGAATTTTTTTAATAATAATGTAAAATATGTTGATTTATGTACTGAATAATGAATTAAATAGAATTGAAATGTTTACAATTTGTATTTCTGTTTGCTTTTTTTATACTTTTGTATCCTCACCTCTCATCTACTCAGATATAACACATCTAGCTTAACTCATGCACGCCTGGTTCAGATTTATGTTGATATATGAGACACAGCATGGTAGATTTCTCAGGACAGCTCATTTGAATTAATGTTGTATTAGTATTAATATACAATGACACCAGAATGCAACCAGGTTCATGGGGATTAAAACTATGGATCTAAATTAAATAATAAAATAAATTCTAATCTACTCATATATTAATACATCTAGCTTAACTCGTGCACGTCTGGTTTTATGTTATGTACAGTGCAGTGAGACAGAAGACGTATTGTCTTTACCTGTTTAAAATAATTAACAAAGAGAAAACAAAATACAATTTGCAATTAAAACAAGAACAAATTATGTATGAGAGAAAAACTATATTTATTTCAACACCTTGCAAGACAACCACAATTTTTAAATATTTTTGAGTTACACTAACAAAAAATTCTTTGTTCAAAATACACATGAAAATCCTGTTACTGGTAACATTACTTGTTTTAAACCCAAGGATAAAGGATATATAGTAGCTCAACTATTTTGAACGTTTAGGAAATTTATATACAAGGAATAACAATTATCGTTAAAAAAAGGTTATTGATCAGGCATAGTAACTGAATCATTCAGTAAATGATTAAAAATCTCAAACAAATAGAAATGATAAAAGTCTCAATTTTGCCTTTTCATGATGGTTATGTTTCATGAAGTAAGGAAAGACAATGTGTCCTGAAACATGCCATGTCCCCCATGTTGAATGCTATGTACATAATTATGATCAACGCCCAATGTCTTGATGTTTAGATTATGCCATCACACAAATTCACTAAAGCACACCCAACCTCAACTATCTGATCTAATGTGGTCATATCTGAACCTTCAATTTTATACAACAGTTCCACAGGAATAGTGCTATTCAAAATAGTATACTTACTGCTTAATAAGCCAATCACCCGCTCAACGTGTATTCTCAAATTGGCTAAATTTCTAGTAGATTCCACTTCATGTGCATGTAGTTGGCTTTTACCTCTAGTAAAGTTAGGTATTTTAACCTCTGCCCCTTTCATTGCTACAAGATCACTGATGTCAAACCCTCTATCGGCAAGAACTAAGTCATTTGGCAATAAATTATTTAAAAAACCACTTTTCTCAGTTAACATCTTATCACTTGTCCGACCACCCCACCCCTTAGAAACAAATGAAATAAATCCTTGTGGTGTTATAGAGATGAGATACTTGATAGTATTATTATGTTTGTAATTCGACCAAGTTAATGCACTAGTGGATGGACACGATGGTCTCTCTATAAAAACTTCAAAACAATCAATTACAGATACCACACGATTCCAGGGTTTCTGCAAAAACTGCCTTGGCAATGAAGTCCGAATGTGTTGTTTGTCTGGCCAAAAAATCATTGGCTTCAGACGTTGATGCATGACAGACAATGTTTCTTGAAAAACTTTACTTGCTGTCACTCTTGAAACATTGAATATGAAAGCCAAATGCCTAAGAGGTGTGTTCAGGCGCAGATGCATGATAGTCATGAGGAATGATTGAAATGGTGATAGTAGCCTTCGTTTGTCAGAAGGTAAATGAGGGAGAATGAAGTCTAAAATAGACTCTTATAGAGACAAGGGTTAAAAAACTTGAAATTCCAGTAAAGTATTTGACACTTTCATCATTGTCACGAAGACTCTCAAGGTTCATTTGTTTCTTATCAAGCTCTTCTTTGAATTTCATATTTTGTAAATTTAATCTGTTTAGTTCCTCACGAAGAAGTTTCTCTTCAACAGCCGTCAAAGAACTGAATTGAATATCTGTCTGGGTGCAACATGAAGTTTGTGTACCACTACAGTCATCTTGGTCTTGCAAAGAGGCAGGCTCAGAAGGAATAGCACTGGTTTGGTCGACTTGCAGAGTGTAGCTCTGTTGCTGCTTGTCCAATTGGCGCTTTTGTTGTCGTTCATACCGTCCTGCACTACTGCTGGGATGACTGCAGTCAGTATGCCCTAGCTTCAGGGTAGGCTTCCAGCTAGGGTTGGTGACATCAAAGAGATAGGCTGGTTTTCCTGAGAACATAAACAAGAAATTTTTTTTTTACAAAATCTTAGCTTAATACTAATGTAGATTTTTGGGGGGGCATCCAGGAAGATTTCCACAATTTTGTGTGCATATTTTCACTTTTTTTATTTCACAGTCAAGTTAATTATTTCAAAACATAATTCTGCACAATAAAGCACATATAACAAAAACAAAAAAGGTGTTATATGCATCAACTGGCTACTAGTACATAGTAAGGCCTACTTCAGAATTTAGTATAAATCTGTAGGCTTGTTTCAAAGGCAACCTAGCGTTCGCTAGACCAACACAAAATTTAAAACCCACAATCCCCAACCAGTAGATCTATAGCTTCTTCGAGAGTCAGAAACAAAATCATTCATTAGGCCTACTCATTAGATTACCGTTACGGCCGAGCATTGTTTTAACACCTAACCTTTTGTTGTTTTGATCATTGGATAGTGATACTTCCACACCACCACAGATTTCTACCTTCTGTGCTCGCATAAAAGCTGACAAGTTTTTAAAATGCTCAAGTAGGCTATAACTAAATCATACTTCGATCTTTCTAGGTTCTAAGTAGGCTGTCGTAACAAAAAATGCTTTCGCTAAGCCTACAAAAATAAAATGCACAACATGCGTAGGCCTATCCTTCGTTACTCCAACAAAAACATTAGTCAATTTGCAGTAAAAAAAAAAACAAACCACAACTTCTTTTGAAAAAAACAAAACAACCAAAACAAACAAACAAATAGAACTTAGTTTAAAAGGGGATAAATTACTTGCCTCCAACAAAATGGTCCGCACACACTTCTTGTACAGTCGTGGTTTCGAAAGAAATGTTCTTCAGTTGAAGCTGTGCTATCCACTCTCGCCTGCGTCGAGTTGTAAATTCTTCTGTTTGATCGCCTTTTCCTTTGATGACAAAGGGAATTCGAAATAAACTTCGAACCTTTGATGAATTACTGCATCCTTTTACACAGCACTTTCGCACCATCGTTGTGTTTTGTGTTGTTACCTTCGACAACTTCAGGCAGTAATCCAAAATTTTCCGCGACTTGCCGAGATCCCGGATCAAGGGACGCTACTCTTATTAAAATGACGTCATCATTACAGAACCCATCCCATCATATCCTATCCTGTAACCCGGAGGTCGTTTAACCAGCGTACTCCATCTTTCCCTGTCCTCGGCAATCCTGATTGTTTCGCTCAGTGTTAAACCAGTCCATTCTCGAATGTTGTCCTCCCAACTCTTTTTCGGTCTCCCTCTTCTTCTACCTCCTTGCACTGTGCCCTACAGGATGGTTGTGCCCTACAGGATGGTCTTTGCAAGACATGATGATCTGGTGACGTGGCCATACCATCAGAATTTCCGTTTTTTCACCACTGTGAGTAGGTCATCGGATTGTCCAATGGCTTGTGTGATGGTCTTTCGGATTTCGTCGTTGGTGATGTGTTGGGTATAGGAAATGCCCAGAAGTCTTCTGTAGCACCTCATCTCCATGCTTTGTATTCTTCGTTGGAGATCTGCTGTGAGGGTCCATGTTTCGCAAGCATATAGGAAGATGGAGATGACAAGGGAGCGCAGCAGTCTTACCTTGGAATGTAGACTGATGGTCCTGTCTTTCCAAATTGGCTTCAACCTCGTCAGGGCAGCAGTTGTTTGTGCATTAAGTACATTTTATAAATTAAATTAGGGACACTAATATATATTAGCAATATTGGTAGATTTTTTTCAATGTAATAGTTGGAAATGTTAGTAACGTTATTGTTTTTTTTTACAACTGAATTATGATAGTTATGCCTATGCTTTTGTATTCTCCACACTCCAAAGGGGACGAATAATGGGATTAAATCTTGAATCCTGAACTTCTTGTGACCCAAAATAAAATTGATAAAGACACTGGAGACTGTGCAGTGTAAGTAAGCAAATTTAATAGTAAATCCATTGATACGTTTGATCATGTAATTATGTATAAACAGTGGGTGCATTATTTATGAAGAACGTTGCAATGAATATACTCCTTTCGTAATAGTGCAGTACAGAAATGTTACCTGAAGGCATGAATTGGTTCAGAAAACCAGAATTTTTGGCTTTGTGACAATATTTTTATGTCAAGCGCTTGTGTTCCTCCCAAAATAAAATTGTTAAATACGCTGGAGACTTAATAGTGTATGTGTGCAAATGTTCGAGTAAATCCATTGATACATTTACAAGATATTTGTCTTGCAGTTTGCAATTAAAGTACATGCAAAGCAACTGCCATCGCAGTGAATGTGGGACTAAACAATGTGATAGACGATATTTGCAATTCTCGTTGTTTGTTGCACTCCGTTGAGCTAAATAGATAATTGATACAAACATTTTTGAGTGGAATCTGTCGTTCTGCAAAGTTTGAAGTAAACTGATGCCGCACTTTAAAAGATACAACGCACATACATCCACATACCCCATCACAAATGAACCCAATTATAAATATACATTCGAACATGCTTACATGCTTAGGGAAAAAAATGTCCCATTCGTTATACCCGAAGTTCGTTGTACCGGTAGTCGATGGTTATTGACCAAATTGTGTTTTTGTATTCGATATTTCCTTTGTGTCTCTAAAATACGTAATGCTACTAATTTGTCACCTAACAAAAAAAATGTATGAGAACGTTTGAAAAATACTAATGAATATGAAGCACCCCATCAAATAATAATTTTTATATTAATTCTGAAATTAAATATCTTGAAGTAAAAAAAATGCTATTTTAGATTTAGGAAGAAAAAAGTCTGCTGTAGGATTAAACGGTATATCATATAACTTATTATGCATCTTCCTAATAAATGGATATGAATTTTTCATAATATTTTTTACAAATGCTGGCATATGGGTACTTTACCTGATTATTGGAACTCTTCTATAATAATTCCTATTTTAAAATCAGGTAAGCCCCGATCACTTACGTCAAGTTATAGACCAATATCACTAACGTCTCATGTATGTAAAGTAATGGAAAAAAATTATTTTAGAAAGAATATCATTGTTACACTCAGTTCGATGATGGAGTTTTCTATCAGTATCTGATTCAGCCCCGATGCTTGAATTCCTGATAGTTGTGTAACTCAGATTCGTTTATTCACGCAGCCCGTCCAAACAGCATACAAGTCACAAAGTCGACGTATGAAGTTTTCCACTTTTATTCAGCACACACCAACAACTGCATACAATTCTCAACTCAACTCAACAACTTTCACAGCAACTCTCAAATTTACTTTCCAAATCACTATTAACAATAACACTCTCAACAGCAACTCGGCACACGATTAAATAACCTCTCTCTCTTCTCGAACAATTTGGTACACGGTAGAAATGACGCACTGCCACCAATCGAACTAAAGATCGTCATCACTGGCTTACGTCATACACATTTCCTCTACTTCCGGGAACATTCACGACCTTCGATATCCATCGGGAAATTTCTATCGACAGTAATAAACATGCAGATCCCGAAAATTCTCCAACAATATCGACCAACGAAAATTATCGACGTTATACAAAACCTCTCCTAACAACAATGCAAACTCAAATCAAAGGTAAATAAACTCCATTATTGAATACTTTGCAAAACGAAACGATTAGATCTATCGTGCACGTTTCCGACGTACTACCATTCGCGTTTCAACGTAACAATCATATTATTGTATAAAACATAATATTATACCAGTTAATCAGCCTGGTTTTCAAAAAGGAAGATCAACAGTAGACCATTTAGGAAAAATCACAAACAATATTAAGGGACAATTTGCAAAAACAAAAAGCGTTTTAGCAACATTTTTGACATCACCAAAGCATGTGACAGAGTATGGCATGCAAGATTAATGTACAAAATAAAATCAATTGGTTTGTCAGGTCGTATGTATAATTACATTGGCACTTTTTTAAGAGATAGAAACATAAAGGTAAAAGTGGGGAATTCATATTTGTCTAGCTATACAACTAATATGGGAATTCCACAAAGATCTATAGTTTCACCAATTTTATTTAATATATTAATTTATGATTTACCGAAGGAGTTGAGTAATAAAGTATCACTTGTTCAATATGCAGATGACATAGCAATATGGATGAATGAAAATTTAAAAAGAAAGCATCCTTGTATGAAATTAAATATATTACCAAGTTATATCAAAAAGAATTAAATAATATCATAATTTCATGCATCACAATTGTCTTGACTTGTCAACAACAAAAACAAACAAATAAAAACTGGTATTATTTAATCATGGTCAGGAGCCTAGAAAATTTCCAAAATTAAAAATTGAAAATGAAGAACTCAAGTATGTAAAAGAGGTTAAAATTTTAGGCGTTTATCTAACATATAAACTGCATTGGAACGACATATAAAATACTTAATACAGAAGGCTGTCAAAAGTTATAATTTATTGAATATTAGTAACAAACAAGCTTGGGGACAAGAAGTAAAAACACTGATTCATATCGCCTGTGCTTTAGTTAGATCCAAATTAACATACGGACAGGAAGCGTATTTTTCAGCCCCTAAATGTTCTTTTAAAAAGTTACAAAGCTTAGACAGTAAAGCAATAAAATTAGCACTATGGGTCCCAATTCTTACAAAAACCACAGATGCCTATAAACTTGCGGGAGTTATTCCTCTTGGTGAATGGCGAAAGTTATGTGCCAAATACATAGTAAGAGCAGATGCAATTAACAACAGTACTGTCGAAGAACTGTTCATACGATCTGATTTAGATTTTCCTCAACAAGCCCAAAAAGTGAACTGCTTTACAACAATAGGAACCTTTACAAAAGATTTGATTCAAATTGTCTTACCGCATATTGAGTGTTTACATAAAACTATTATTTCACCAGTACCTATGTGGGAATTACAAAAGGCTATATATAATATCTGTTGCTGTAATGAAAATAAGAACCATGACCCTCTGCTTACTGTATTTGAAGTTTGACATCATATACATGAGAAATATCTGGACAACTGAAATAATATACTGGTGGATCTGTTCTTCACACAGATGAAGCAGAAGCTGCGTTTGTAATACCGGATTTAAATATATCCGAATCATACTATGTAGGGAAAGGATATTCGATATTCACTGCTGAATTAATTGCGATACTAATGGCTCTAAATACAATTTTTAATATTTCTGGGAGTATATTCAGCGTTGTTTCATGCGCAGATTCTATGTCAGCTTTATAAGCATTGAATTCAGATAATAATGGTGAAAAAATAGAAATTATTTTGGAAATTAAAAATATTATTCACAGTTTGATAACTAGTGGCACTGAGGTGAATTTTGTCTGTATTCCCTCACATAGTGGTTTCCTTTATAATGATTGGGCTGATCGGGCTGCAAAACTTGGTGCTTCAAATATTAATTCTCAAACAATAAAATACCGTTGTCTTCTAAAGAAATTCAAAACTCTATAGAAAATAAATTTGTAAAAGATATTAAAAACTTAATTGCAACTATAATAAACCTTGTGGAATTGCTAGATCAGTTTCAAGCATGGCACATAGAATAATATTAAACTCAATTAAAACCAAATATTGTAAAAATGTAAAATGTATATGTGGTGAATCCATTTTTCTGAAACATGTATTACTTCAATGCAGTAATATGCGTCCATTTTTGCCAACTATATGTTTCTATTATTGATTCCACTGATAACATAAGCTTTGATATAAGCATTAGATTAGCAAAAGCTTTGATTGATTCTCCAGTTGCTCAGTTTATATAATTATGCATTTTATATGTATGGATGTATGTTCGTCGCTTATATATAGAGATGTGGAGCTAATCACTGAGGGCTACTTCGGCCTCATTATTCAGAAGAGACTTTAGAAAATTTAGTTTTCCATTAATCTAATTTTAACTTGTGGACAATTTGTGTGAATTGTATAGACAAAATATTACTGTGTACATTTTAAAGAAAACAATTGCCTACTATTGAAATCAATTCATAGTAGGAGAGGCTCATGTTATGATTAACATCAGTAGGCTTACTTGCACCATCTTTAGATAATCGGCTAATTCATATACCCCTTATTTCACAATGAGAAGAAACCCACAGAAAATCAACTGTAATATTTTTAGTTAGTAAATATTGTATAAGGTATTTGATTTCAAACATCATATCTCTTCTAAGTGAACAATTCCATCTTCTGTAAAATTTGAAAATGTAGAGTGTTTAGTTTATGAGATCGAAAGAAGTAAGTTTAAGTGTTTAACTTTTAAAAGTACCTGAATAATATGGCAGTACGTCCTTGGATGTTTTGTGTGGCGGCACTGACGTTGCCAAAACTTTGCACAGATATTTAAAGGCAAAAGAAGCCAAGTCTGTCGACCAATCAGAGGACGTGTTGTGACAACTGACTAATCCGATTGCTGGTAGGATAATTCTTCAGACTAGCCACGCTGTTGCAAGCATATGGCTGCGTTGTTCAAGGGTTGGATACTGAATTGGTATTGTGTTTATATGTTTTGTTGTTGTTTTTAAATTGCTGACAATTCTGGTTTTCTGAACCATTACATGCATTCAACTAATGTTTTCTGTACTGGGTTGTTACAAAGGAAGTATGCATTGCAACATTGTAGAGAAAAGACAACTGAGCATTCTGCCCTCTCCATTCCCACCCCCACTGTTTAACTCCTAATGATCCCACACACACCCTTCTTAAAGCTTTAAAATCCCTCATTCCTGAAAAGAGTAATTCCTAAAACGACATATGAATTATTATTGCTGACAATAGTCAACCAAAATAGCCGTTGAAATTATTATTGTTGTTCAGCTTTATAAGTGACTGACTGACTTTAAGTTACTTGTTAAGTAACTTGTGTATAAGTAACTTACTGACTTGATGATGTCCATTTATAACGCGAGTGTCTCCATCCATTGTCGAATGCTCAGTGCGCTGGCCGATAGAGATCTCACTCAAGCCGCCAGAGCTAGACGTCTCCACTTGCACCCTTTGGACACATATTTTATTTCTATCCTCTTTTGATTTGATTACATTGCTAACTAATTTCCATACCCTGCCCCCATAAGCCGTTACTACAATAACCACCACTTTGCCTCAGGATCTTCCGGCGCTGGCTAGTCAGTCTTAACTTCTTTTGATTGGATTACATCGCTAATATTTCCGTGTGTACGAGACTCACTCCACCCTCACCCTTTCTACTCCTCACCAAGGGCTCTGATACCGCTAACTTAACTAGGCAGGTAAAAATCAATAACAGCCACAGTGCCTTGCGATCTTCCCATGCCGGCTTGCTGCGTTCGTCGCTCTCACCCAGAGGGAGAATGTTTTCGCAGAAAATTAAACGAAGTTTGGGATTTTTTGCCACTCAACGAAAATATTTCCTGTGACGATTCCCTAGTTTATTTTTTAGAACGGTCGCACCTGGGCCTACGCGATGTTAGTTCCTGTCAACCTTTTCGATCAAAATCAAATTAGCGAAAGCCAACAGTAGGGATCTTTGCAACTCAACGAAAATATTTTTCGTTCTCATTTCCTGGTTTATTTATAGAACGATTGCATCTGCGCTTGGTAGATTTTAGTTCCTGTTTACGTGTTACAAAACAATACAATACAAATATAACTTTATTGATCTCAAACTGAGAAATTCAATACACGGTCTGCAATCCGACATAAAAATTAAGAGTACATGGACAAGAACTAAGAAACGTATTAGCATATTAAACATACATAATTATATAACACAACATATTAATTCCCTTACTACTTACACGGCACATAGACTGGACATTATTTCATCGTTCTTATATAGCGCTTTACCAGCTCAAGAGGCTGCTCAAGGCGCTGGTCATTACTTTCAAGTTCTCGCACAGCACACTTACTATCACATTTATTCCAACATTGAACATGTCATTTCTCTAAGATACATAGACTAAATATTGCCTTTCGCACAGCACACTAACTGTCACATTATTTAATTCTAACATTAAACATGCCATTTCTCTAAGATACATAGACTAGATATTGCCTTTCTCACTGCATATTATCACAACGTTTATTCCAAAATACTTTCTCATCCTTCACACACACACACACACGCACATTAACACACACATACACACACACACACACACATTAACACACACACACACACATTAACACACACGCACCCACCTATAGTAACTAGGAGCAAACGTTATTAACTAGGATACGTTCCAAATATCACTTAAACTTTGCATCAGGAAAAAAAAAAAACAAAAAAAAAAAAACATATCTCACAATAAACACAATTGTACATAGATCATGAACACTCATTCCTACAATCATGCTCGCGACATATTCATAACATGAATGGAATTGGGCACAAAACTCTTTCTTGCTCTCACTGTGGACATTTTGGCATTCGATGTCTGCGCCCTGACGGCATGAGTTCATAGTGTGTAGCCAGAACATGGCTCGGGTTACTCGCAATCTCATATGCCTTTCGCTCAACCTGACGTTCGTACAACACACACGATTCATCCTGCCTTTCACCCGTCACTTTCGCACGGGTGAAAGGCAAGATGAATTGTGTGCGTTTCGGTCAAAATCAAAATTTTCTTTCGCTAGAGTCCATGAGTTGACGAAAGAAAATTGCAAGTTTTCATTAAGTGTTTTTCGTAAACATGTGAAGCTGTGAATATGACTGGTACGTGCATAATTCAATCATGCATCCTGGGGTGCATTTCTTTGTCGCATTTATGCATTGAAGTGAAAGAGAAAGAGAAAAATTCCTTTCAGGTGATGAAAATGCAGGACCATCAAAGGAATGGATGTTCATGGATTTTGCTAAGATCTCAAGAACCCAGAGTTGCTTTTGATTACACCATCTGAAGTTTCAGAATAATTATGTTTGTTTTTATAATGACACGTTCATCTGGACTCAACAAATATGCACCTTTCGTTATAAAACGCGTGCCTGTGCGGGCCGACTCTTCATGGTACACTGTGGGAGTGAGAAAAGCAAAGCAAGCGCGTCGTTTCCGTAGAACTGGTCTGGAAGTCCATACAGATTTATACCGAAAAGCTCGTAAACACTTCTCTCGGGTCATTCGTCAGGCGAAGTGTACCAGTGTCCAGGCCAAACTCGATGCAGCATCCTCGGATCCAAAGAAAACGTTTGGTATTGTGAACAGGCTTTCGGGTAACAATGTTAAGGGTCCAATACGTCCAAACTTGAGCAATGATAAAGCAGCTAGCGCCCTCACTCAATACTTCACTCTGAACATTCAGGAAATTAGCGATGAACTATCAGAAAGTAATGGCCATTCTGTGCACAATGATGTCTATCATCAATCCTCTGCGTTCACTGGCGAATTTTCTCAGCGTGTGGCCTGTTTCTGAAGATCATCTTCGCAAGGTTATCGCCAGGTCGAAACCCACCTTTGCGAGTGTTGACCCCATATCAACTAGTATTGTGCTGGATAATCTGGATCTTCTGCTTCCAGTCATAGTGCATATTATTAACAGTAGTTTTATGTCTGGCTGTGTTCCAGACTCTTTGAAGACCGCAGTGATTCGGCCACTCCTGAAGAAACCAAAGGTGGACCCTATCATCCAAAGGAACGACAGGCCCGTTTCCAGTCTCCCCTGTCTGACCAAGCTACTTGAGCGGGTTGTTGCAGATCAACTTGTTAGCCATAATATGTCTCAGCATCAGTTGCTGGACAGGTTTCAGTCTGCGTATAGGCCTGGTTATTCCACAGAAACCGCGGTGCTTTGGGTTCTGAATGACATCCTCTGTGCCGCAGATCGTGGTGACCTCTCTTTCCTTGTCATGTTGGATTTAAGTGCCGCTTTTGACATTATCGACCACCGGCTTCTTTTAAATAGACTTCGCAAGGAGTTGGCCTGGATGGCTATATCAATGATTCCAATCTTTCTTGCCAGACAGATTCCAGCATGTCTTTATACGGGATGCAACATCTGATTTCAGCGAGCTGTCGTGTTGTATTCCACAGGGTTCCGCACTTCTCGTGTGTGTTATAAAATAATCAGCTTTATTCTCAGAAGATTCCTACAAACTTGGTATTAGTTTGTAAACAGTTTTTAATGTTCCAATTTCACGTATACACGCATTCATCAAAAGGCCTTTCTTATACAATTACACAAGTTGTGACGGAGAAATAAGCTTGAAACACTGAAGACGTAAAATACACAACAGTTGGAACTCAACACCAATATGCGTTTTGCTAATTTTATGGTTCTCTTCTTTATCACTCAAAGTAGTAGAATAATAATTAAAACGGAATTCAAGAAAACTTTAAGTCCTAGAGTAATAAAATAAGAAATAGCTTAACTATAATCTGATTTTATCTTCCTCTGAAGCAATCACGTTCTCGATCTGACAGACAATTGCATTTAGCAAATTACGAAAATATTTTATGCATTTACAAAATTAGTTTCGATATTATATTTCCAGCAAGTAAATCATAACATATAAATATTCCAATTACCCTGTGTGTCATGAACAGAATCCCAAATCACCACAGTGATAAAACAGAAGTAGCCTACAGAGTAACAATTTTTCGAAGACACAAAATAAGCATTCTTTCTTTTTTCAGTCTATCTTTCATTCCACTAATACACTATCCTAGCCCTATTTCATCCATCCAATCATAGACACTCTCAGATGCATAGGAGGACAGCTTCTGTTAGTGGTAGATTATAGTCACACAACACCGGAGCGTAAAGGGGAATTTCCTGCAGATGAAATCCGTATATCAGTTAAACATCTTAAATCGGGTAAAGCTCCTGGGCTTGATAAAGTTCTTACTGCATGTACTGACGCACTTAAGACTTCCATTGAGCACATTCTTCCATTTGTTTTGAAATTGTTTTACCATGTCTTTAACACTGGACAAGGTGTGTCGGATAGCGCAGTGGTTGGAGCACTCGCTACTGTGTCGCAAGTTAAGCACCGTCCAGTGCGGTTAGCACTTGGATGGGTGACCGCAAAACGTGAAGCGACAAATAACAACGCCCCCAGTTGACTCAACTGTGACTGAGTACCTACTCTCTTAAGGGTGGGGAAGGTAAAGCAGCGAGGGAGAGAGATGGGCATCACCCTCATTACACTGGCCCAAGATAAGTGTGATCTCCCCTACGGCCACAAGGCTATGGGACCACCTTTACCTTTACCTTAACACTGGACAGTACCCCAAAGCTTGGACTGGAAACATTATTGTTCCAATATGAGTGGAGATAAGGACAATCCTGACAATTACAGGGGTATAACTCTATTAAGCATTCTTGGAAAGGCATTTACTCACATTCTTAATACGCGGTTAATACAACGGGCTGATGAAAATAGCAACATAGTTGGAGAGCAGGGTGGATTTCGAGCGGGTTATTCAACAGTAGGCAACATATTTGTTCTTTATGCAACTATATAAAAGTGTTTTCTTTATAAAAAAAAATCTGGGAAAGTATGTGTGTGTTGTAGATTTGAAAAAAGCATTCGACACCATAAATAGCAACATCCTTTGGAACGTTTTAAGGAAAAATGGTGTTGGTGGAAAACTTTTTAAAATGTTACAAGCATGTACAGTGATGTAAAAGCCTGGGTGCGAGGGTCTTATGGTATCACAGATCCGTTTTCATGTCCTGTTGGAGTAAGGCAAGGATGTATCTTATCACCAACTTTTAATTTCTTTCTGATCAATGAGCTGGCTTTGGAAATGGCAAAATATTGTGACACTAGCTGACACCAGATGTTGTACAGATTTTAATTTTGCTATTTGCTGATGACGTAATCTTGACTTCATTCTGTGCAATGGGGATACAAAGACAACTTGCTTGTTTGAAACCATTTGCTCATAATTTTTCAATGACAATTAATCTTAGTAGAACTAAAGTGATTGTGTTCCGTAAAGGAGGTTTCCTAGCTGAAAGTGAGATGTGGTGCTTTGGCAGAGACAAAATTGAAGTGGTAAACAGTTACAAATATTTGGGTTTATATGTTACTAGCAAATTAAGTTTAACAAGCAGTGTAAGTGAACTTGCAGTCAAAGCAAAAGCACGAACTGTTCAAATCTTGCAATGCCTATGGAAGCTGGGGAACGTCCAAAGAGATGTCTTCTTCAAAATGTTCGAAGCACAGGTTGCCCCAGTGTTGCTGTACGGTGCTGAGCTTTGGGGTTTCCAACAGTACGCAGACATTGAGAAAACTCACTTGTTTGCATGCAAGCGGTTTTTAAATGTTGGACTCGACACAATGAAAAAGATTATATACGGCGATCTTGGCCGGTTCCGAATGTTCGTCACAGCTGCAGTGACGTGTGTTAAATATTGGGTACTAGTGCAGGCTTTGCCGGAAAAGCGACTCCCTAGGAAGGCTTATAAGATGTTATTTCACTTGGAGAGCCTGGGCAAGAGGTCTTGGACACATGATGTGAAAGAACTTTTATTCCGAAAGGGGTTTGGAAATGTATGGATGCAGCAGGGGGGGGGGGGGGGAAGGGTGAAGGTATTTCTGGGCATTTTTAAACAGCGATTGATTGATCAGTACAGACAAGACTGGATGGCTAAAATTACTTCTTCTGATCGTTTTGAGTTTTATGCCTGTTTTAAACGTACTGTTGGATCTGAGAATTATTTTAATGTCAGCCAGCTTCGCTGTTTTCGGGAAGCAAGTTCAGATTTGGTGTTTCATCAATTCGTGTACATAAACTAATGATGTTATCCCAAGAAATCTTCTTTGCTCAGTCTGTCAAAGTGCAAATGAAGAAAAAAAAGTTTTACGAGATAGGGTATGCTGAATTAAGACAAGGTATACCTGTTTTGGAGTATGATGTGGGTAATCCGAACAATGTTTATGTTGAATTGATTATGGCAAACGATGAAGAACATGTTGTTATGCAACTGTCAAAATACCTTTACAGGGTTTTCCAGAAACGACAAGAGCATGCTAGAGAAAATTGATAAGTAGAAATGGTTTATGACAGTTTTTTGTTGTTTATTTTTATTTTTTAAATTAACTAATGTATTTATTTTATTTATTTATTTATTTATTTATTTTGTACATTTAGAAACAAAATATCTTGAAAGAAAAAATGTAAAATAGACAGTGGTGTGCGTAAGAATACTGGTTTCGAGAGAAAATTATGCAAGATTCACAGATTACATTACATTACATTACATGATTATTGCGTTAGGTCCAACGGACTCTTCCGAGCCAAATCAGGACCGGACAACCCCTAATCCGCATAAAAGATCTGCTGAAACAACCCTAGTGGTAAAACTGAAAGCTCTCCACCAGCCAGTCACTTTACAATAAAGACATCCCACGCCGCAGGGGACGCTGAGGCTGTACTCTAATTTATCGAACACCCGTTTACAAAAACAAAATAGATTACAAACATCATTATAAATTATCAACAAAACACATACATATAAAATGCCTACATTGCTAAATAATAACATCATAGGAAAGCGTCCAATATTCCCAAGCTGATCCAACAGACCTCATACACAAATAAGGAGTCTTGTCCCAGAAGAGTTTTCAAGAAAAAAGATAGGTGACTAGTCTAGCGAAGAAGAAGATAGTATAGCAGATTGATAGAACAGAGCAGGAATGAGAAAGAGCAAATGAGAATGACAGCGACAGGGGGAATTTAAAGCACTAAATTTCCAGAAAGTGGGAGTACTATTTATACTGAAACCCCCGGCACCCCAACGAGGGAAAATTCACAGATATAGATGCGTGTTAACATTAATGTGTTTATTGGTTGTAAGATAGAAAGACGTTATGTCAGACCTGGTGTTTGAGAGAAAATGATATAAGACTGACAGATGTGTGTTAGAATGCAGGTGTTTAATAAAATGTTTGCAGATGGACACATTGATGTCAGAAAGCAGGTGTTAAGAGAACACGATGCGAATGGATAGATAGTTGTGGGTAAGGATGCCGATGTTTGTAAGAAAATGATGCAGTGAAGATAGTTGCATTTAAGGATAAGTGAGAGAATACGTATATTTCAGAGAAACATGATTCTAGAAAGTTCAATAACAGAGAGAATTAAAGCATGCATTTGGGAGAAAATGAGGAATGATATATGTGGTAGAAAACTAAAAGGGCATTTGTGTTTGTGTCGTATACATTGTGTGTTAACTTAATGGCACAAATGTTTGTTGTTGGCTCTTTTAATGGTTTGTCTTAATCGTATTTAAATTATGGACTGATTTAGGGAGCGTACTTTTGTGTTTGTACATTAAGGAGGTGTTTCAGTGTTATATTTTAATGTGGTCTGAAATGAACAATGTATTGTTTATTCAATAAAACGTCTTACGTCTCTCTCTCCCTCCTCCCCCCTTCTATCTTTCTCTGGCTCTCCAAACTCACTTATGTTCTTTGCTACTGATGTTATGCAATGTATATTGTTTTGTTTAATTATTTTGACAAAGTAATGCATATGTGCTAGTTAATATGTATACTGTCTTCCAAGCTTTGTTGCTTACAAACCAATTGATCTTTAGAATGCTATAAATGTTAAATACAAATATAAAATTGATGTGGAACTCCACCTCCTATTCCTTGTAATGCATGTCATGTACATATTTGTGTTCTTACTCAAGTTTATCTGTAAACATGTAATCGTGTTAAAAGTTAATTGTTTTTTTTTGTTTTTTTTTTCAGGAACTGGGTTATATTGTTTTAACATAGTACATTACAACAAAGGAAATAACCACACTTACAATCTACATGCACGAAGAAACATAGAGGAAAGAAGAAAAGAAAAAAGAAAATGCCCAGGCCATAGAAGATTTATAAGGAAAAAAAATAATAAAATATAAAAATAATTTAAAAAAAATAAAATAAAAAATACAAAATAAAAAAAGGTTGTTGTCAGTAAGGAATTGGTCAGACTCCATTAAAATATTGCCTGTAAAGGCACCAATTGCCATGAAAAACAGGAACCATGTTCTTTACATATGCATTGTGCTTCTCAGCCAAAACTCTCTGCTTTAGAACTCTCAAAAAACCTTGAAAGTGAGGGCAAACGCCTCGTATTTTAGATGTGTACACATAGTATTTGGCACTCAAAATAAATAGGTCAAATATTTTATCAGTTACAATATTTGTTTGATATCCACAAATTAGCAGTTGCTTACTAAGTCTAACATTTAAACAATGAGCAAAGTTGTCATGCAGCCAAATAAAAAAGGCATTCCAAAAAGATTGTGTTTTAGCACAGTCCCAAAAAAGGTGTTCTAACGTTTCTTCTTCTAATCCACAAAATGTACATACAGAAGAATCTACAATGTTTCTCAGATGTAAAAAAAAACCGCTTGGGTTGGCACAATTCTATACATCAATTTATATTGAAACCACCTAAGCCGCGTATCTTCAGTTGTTTTCTTAAGCTTTGAAAAAACAGTACTGACATCAACATCGACATTCAATGCATTAGACCACTTTTCAATAGATTTCAACGAATCAGTATTTTTAACCAGGTAACTATAGGTATGTTCAGAGTCACCTTTGAACAAACATTGCCAAAGTGCAGAATCCCTTACCACAAAATTCTCACAAAAATCAATTTTAAGTTTGGACTGGTAGTTTCGAACAGATCTTACAATACCTTCATATAACATAAAATTAACCATTACATTAGGATGTTTTATTTTAAAATCTTCATAGAACAAAAAAACATTCTCGTTCAACAAGTGACCAACAGAATACACATCATCCTGAGCCCAGCTTCTCAGAAACAGTATCTTTTTTCTCTACATATATTAACGTTATAAAATAAACATTCAGAAACAAAATCATCATAAGAAGATGGAATACATTTGTCATTTAATTTTTTGCAATGTTTAAAAACATCGACCCAGAACGGGTTTACAAGTCTTTGCATTAATAAATTTGCAAACTCGCCACCTCGCTTTTTTATCACTTGAGCAGCAGGACATATTGCATAAAGAATTTTTGCAATTTTCCCATTATCAAGTAATATTTTCTTTAGCCAGGTTAACTTAAGTGCAGACAAAAAAGCTTTCACATTCACCATTTTCAAACCCCCAGCCTCATACGACTGATACATTGATATTCTCTTAATTTTGTCTATCTTACCATCCCAAACAAATATGAACAGCAGTCTCTGCAAACTTGTAAGAAAATCCTCATCTGGGTCCGGTAAATTCATAAATAAATATATCAATTTTGACAGTGCCAAAGTTTTAATGACAGTAATTTTACCAAAAGGAGTCAAATTTCTTCTGGACTAAGAGTTGAAACTTTTCCTAATCTCCACAAGCCTAGTTTCATAATTCAAAGAGACCATATCATCAATGTTAGTCGAAAAAATTATTCCCAATACCTTAAATATAGTAGGATTCCAAACAATATTATACTCCAACATAAACTTGACAGTGGAATTTTTTGATGAACCTATCCACACAGCTGATGATTTATCATAATTAATGACCAGACCTGAAAGTGAAGCAAAAATCTGTAAAGTTTTTATGCAAGCACAGAAGGAGTCTTTTGTACCATCAAGAAAAAAAGTGGTATCGTATACTGTGTTAACAAAATATTTTCACCAAAAATATTAAGCCCTTTAATTTGTGGATTTTGGCGCACCATCATAGCCATGATTTCAGCACAAATTAAAAAGATGTAGGGGGAGAGAGGATCACCTTGACGAGTTCCTCTTTCCAAGTCAAACCACTCAGAATACTGCCCCTTTTTCCCGAAACACATGATTTAATATTTTTTGTAAAAAGTCGACACCCACCTTTTTATGTCATTTCCGAAATTGAATTTTGTCAATGCTTTTTGTATAAAAGACCAGGCTATGCTATCAAACGCTTTTTCAAAATCTATCATTAAAAGAAGACCATTTACTTGTTGTTCGTTGGCAAAAATAATTGTATCATAAAGCAGACGAATACTTTCCCCTATATTTCTATCTTTCATAAAACCTTTTTTGGTCACTATGAATTATAGATGGTAATACTAGTTTTAGTCTTTCGGCAATACATGAAGATGCTATTTTATAGACTGTATTTAGTAGAGTTATTGGTCACCAATTTTTCAAAAACCTTTTATCTTTTCCTTCTTTAGGTATACAGGTAATAACGCCCTGACGTTGCGTTACTGACATTTCCCCTTTCTCAAACTCGTCATTAATTGATCGACGCAAAAAACTACCTAAATCAGTATAGAAAAATTTAAAGAATTCAGCTGTGTATCCATCTGATCCAGGGCTTTTGTCATTTTAAAGGTTTTTTTTATTGCTTTAACTAGTTCTTCTCTAGAAATATACCCCTCTAACATATCGCGTTCTTCATCAGTCAGTATTGGATGTTCCAAATAATTGGGAATTTCTTCATTTATGAGATTATGTTCTCTTGAAACGTACAACTGTGCATAAAAGGATTTAACCTCCTTAGTAATTTCATCACTATTGCATAAAAGTTCCCCATTTTCTCTTTCAACAAAACAAATTGCCTTTTTAACAAAGTTTCTTTTTTCAAGACCACAGAAATATTTTGAATTTTTTTCGCCGTCTCCAATCCATCTTGCTCTAGACCTTACGATCAGACCATCCACCATTTTTTGTCTTAATTGGTACAGCTCTTGCCGCTTCTGTTCTAAAACAAGTACATTATCATTGTTTACACTATTTTCCAATAGCTTGATCTCTTCTGTCAAATCAGATTCCCTTTTACCATTTTCTCTTTTTTTATAAGCTGCATACGAAATAGTTTTACTACGGATCTCCAAGAGTAGCATTTCAAAGAAAAGCTGATCACCAATAGTGAGCTGAAGGTCCTCATCATCGATCACAGCAATATTATCTCTGTCATACACAAGAGCAGCGTACTGTTTTTTAACATCTAGAATACACTCTTTAATTGAGTTCAAATATGCAATATCTTTCAATAAATCAGTATTAAACTTCCACAAAGGTCTGTGCCTATTAACAATGTCAGTTTTAAAACACAGCGATACAATAGAGTGGTCAGAACAATATCCAGGCAAAATGTCCACACCATCTACAACAAGGCCAAGCTGCTCAGAAACAGCAAAAAAGTCAAGTCTACTTCTCTGAGCACTATTTGTTCTCCTCCAGGTGTATTTTCTCAAATCACCATGAAGTGCTCTAAAAATATCCACAATGTCCTGTTGTTCAAAAAAATCAATTATCTCTTTTCTGCTCCTAACTCTATACACATTGTTTGGATTGCTCGAGTCAAGTTTTGGATTCAGCGGAACATTCCAGTCACCACCAATAATAATCAGTTAATTATCTAACAATGTAATATTATTAAACAAACTAACAAAATTCGGGGTGGTCACCACTACTAGGTCCATAGATATTAACAATAGTCATGCGCTTATTTAAAATTTCAATATCTAATAGAATATACCGTCCCACGTCGTCTCTACTAATACTATGCAATTTATATTCAAAATTATTCCTAAATAAAAAGGCTACTCCTCGACTTGCTGAGTCATTACCATTAACAATAACATCAAACCCCCACTGTGACCGAATCAAATTTTCTTCTTCCGTTTTCCAATGGGTTTCTTCTAACATAAACATATTACCATTGGAATTTCTTAAAAAATCAAATACATCTTTTCTTTTCTTAAAATCATTTAGTCTGTTAACGTTGAAAGAGCAAATTCTTAGTTTTTCACAATTCACCATGTATCAATGTTTAATATTTAATGCGTTAAGATTCACCAAAAAAAACCAAAAAAAAACAGAACAGTAACTTCAACATGTAATGCATTGAGCATGTAGACATAAATTGTAGCGACATCTGCCTCGAGAGACAAGCAAACCTAACAAGAAGCAAGAAACATAGTTCAAAAAGCGAAAATGTATGGCTCTCACAAACAGAGCATAGCACACAACACATAGCACACAACACATAGCAGCCTTAGCTCGATCAATCCAAACAAAAGACAACAAGGGAAAAACAAAATAATAATAATAATAATACTAATAATAATAATAATAATAATAATAATAATAATAATAATAATAATAATAATAATAATAATAATAAAGAAAAGAAACCTGGTCACTCGAAAGAAAAAAGGGAAAGTGACAGACAGACAGTGGCAGTGAGGGAAAGGATGGAGACGATATAAGAAAATGGAGAAACAAAACAAACGAATAAAAAACAGACAAAAACATGAAAAATATAAACATACTTTTTCGGAACCGCACCTCCATACCATCCAAGAACAGAGCATAATCCATATTAAAGAATTCAAACACAGTCTACTGGCATTGCGAGCCACACAAACACACCAAAGATTCACAAGCACGCGTGTGCCTTCGACAACACAGACTGATTAATATGTTCAATATCCGGAGAAAACTAAACGTAAATGTATTGGCTAATAAAATGTCACATGACTGAATGTTTTGGAACACCCCAGGGAGCACATGTGTCATTTCGGCATCTGTGCATAACTTGTCACCAAAGTTACTGTATTTACTACGGGGTCTTTGACTTCGTCTGCTCTGCCACATCTTTGCGAGCTTTTCTTACTTGCAATCTTAGGTTCGCCGGGGTTGAGGAGTGTTGTAGGTTCAAATCGGCTTTTAGAATTGGCTGCAGTCGGCTCAGGTCAGCAACTTTCTCAATCCGATGAATTCTGTTGTTTCCATCTTTAGCGTAAACGGAACCTTTCGCGTACCAGGCCTCTGCAACTCTAGGGTGATCTAGTGCGCACTGATAGAGAATGTATTGAGACTTCGTCATATCTTCCACGATCACGACTTTTGGTCGCGCGTCTTTTAACAGGCGCCTGTTAGTGATCACTTCTGTCTTTGTTTTACGTGACACAAACTTCACAACAATAGGCCTACAAGTATCGGTCTTTCTCTTACCTACACGATGAGCAGCCTCAATATGTTCAGCTTTGATATGGGTCAGTTTTAGCTTGTCATGAAGAACTTTTAGTACCTTCTTCTCATTTTCTTCGAGAGTCTCGTCAGTAGATTCCTCTACATATAAAAGCTTAACATTGTTTCTTCGAGAATATTGTTCATTTGCTTCTGAACGATCGTAGGCTAGTTTTGCTTAGTACTGAGCCTCATGAAGCTGGCGTTCTGCCTCTTCTTGTTTCTTCTGACAAGTGTCAACCTGTTTCTGTAGTCTGTCATTATCTAATTTGATGTCAAACACCTCACTTTCTAGCTTTTTGACAGATAGCCCCAACACACTAAACTTGCTATTCACATCCTTTAAGTCTTGTTTCATCCCCAGAAGGACACGCATGATATCTTTGTTAGAACAAGCACTATCGTCTAACTCATTGCCACTACCCACTGCCATCTGCATATCGATATCACTATGAGTAGCCATCGCCACCGAGTCATCCGTTTGACTATCTTTCATTACCAAAGGTCTGATAGAATCAATGGTAGATGTTTGCGTCGGCTGTTTTGTCTTTTTTTGTCTCTTAGGCGGTTGAGGCACAATATTAGTCTCCTCAGTACTAGTGTCAGCTTGAACTTTGCGGCGCTTCACTGAAGCAGACCGGTCTCTGTGCATGACTTGTCACTTGTTACCTGGCAAATATCGCTCGTGGTTAGATAGATACATAAAAAAACAATGACTTCTTTTGTTAGATTAATATCACAATTTGACAGTTAAATAACTTTGTTACATTTCGTCACATTTCACTTGATGTTCTTGGATGGAGAGAGGCTACGAAGCCCAGGACTCACACTGCACGTCCTCTCGCCATGAAGCCGGAAGTCGTACTCGGTTGTTGTTTTTTTTTAGTTTCAGTACACTAATCCCTCATTATGTCGAGGACCAGATGTAAAACTGCAGACCACTGCTTATTCTACTACCTTCGTTCCTATCCTATCCTATCCTATCCTGTCCCGTAACCCGGAGGTCGTAGGGGCACCACAGATGATCGTTTAACCAGCGTACTCCATCTTTCTCTGTCCTCAGCAGCTCTGATGGATCGCTCAGTGTCAAACCAGTCCATTCTCGAATGTTGTCCTCCCACCTCTTTTTCGGTCTCCCTCTTCTTCTACCTCCTTGCACTGTGCCTTGCAGAATAGTCTTTGCAAGGCCTGATGATCTGGTGACGTGGCCATACCATCGGAGTTTCAGTTTCTTCACCATTGTGAGCAGGTCATCGTGTTGTCCATTGGCTTGTGTGATGGTCTGTCGGACTTCGTCGTTGGTGATGTGTTGGGTATAGGAAATGCCCAGAAGTCTTCTGTAGCACATCATCTCCATGCTTTGTATTCTTCGTTGGAGATCTGCTGTGAGGGTCTGTTACACTCGTTCGATATTTTTTCTCTATCAGTATTTGATTCAGCTCCGATGCTTGAAATCCTGATAGGTGTAACTCAGATTCGTTTATCCATGCAGCCTGCTCACTCAGCAACAAGGCAAAGTCTTCGTATGAAGTTTTCCACTTTTATTCAGCACACATCAACAACTGCATACAATTGCTCAATCGCTTTTTCCACTCTCAACTTTTTACTTTCCAACTCACTATCAACTATCAACACACTATCAACCTGTCTTTTGAAACAGTGCGGGACTTATATAGTCTCTTCATACTCCAGAACAATTTAGAACACGGCAGAATGACGCACTACAACCAATCAAATGAAACTTCGTCATCACTGACTTACGTCATACAACATTCTTTCTGTCCAAGAATGTTCTCAAATATCGCGAAACTTCGATCGATAGTAAACAAGCAGATCTAGAGAATTCTCCAATAATATCGACTATCAAAAATTATCAACGTTATACAAAGCTTCTTCTAACAACAACGCAAACTCAAATCAAAGGTAAATACACTCTATTATTGAATACTTTGCAAAGCGAAACGATTAGATCTATCGTGCGCGTTTCAGACATACTATCCTTCACGTTTCAACGTAACAGGGTCCATACTTCGCAAGCATATAGGAAGATGGAGATGGCAAGGGAGCGCAGCAGTCTTACTTTGGAATGTAGACTGATGGTCCTGTCTTTTCAAATGGGCTTCATCCTTGTCAGGGCAGCAATTGTTTGTGCGATCCTGGAGAGGACTTCCTGTCGGGACCATTGTCTGATGCAATGGCTCCTAAATATTTGAAGCTATGCACTGTGTTGATGGATTGGCCTTGGACTTTGATGTACGTGTTGATGCCATTGGTGTTGTTGGTCATCATTTTGGTCTTCTCTGCACTTATTTCCATTCCATAAGCTCTGGAAGTGGTGTCAAGCCTCTGTACCAGCTGTTCAAGTTCTTGTTCCTCTCCAGCCAATCCATCAATGTCATCCGCAAAACGAAGATTGGAGATTGCTTTACCCCATAGGCTGACTGTGCCTTCGTGATCTGCAAGAGCATCTGACATGATGCGCTCTAGGAAGATGTTGAAGAGTGTTGGAGAGAGTAAGCATCCTTGACGCACACCGATTGTTGTTCTGAACCAGTTCCCGATGGCGCTGTTATGGAGGACTGCACTGGTAGCCTTGTCATACAGGCTTTTGATGACTTCAATAATTTTAGGGCTGATGTTGTACACTTTCATTGTTGCCCTTAGAGCTGCATGCCAGACTCGGTCAAACGCCTTCTTGAAGTCTATGAACACATGATATAGATGTTGTTGGTGCTGTAGGTATTTCTCACAGATTATTCTGAGGTTGAAAATCTGTTCAGTGGTACTTCGCCCTGCCCTGAATCCTGCTTGTTCTTCAGCTATGATTTGTTCAGTTTGGGGTTTCAACCTGTTGAGTATTATTTTCAGGAGGACCTTGCTGGGATGACTGATGAGGCTGAGGGCGGTAATTTTCACACTCCTGAAGGTTACCTTTTTTGGGAAGAGTGATGACAAGCGACTGGGTCCATTGTATTGGCCACTCCCCACTCTGCCAGATCTTGTTACAGATAATGGTGAGGGCATCAATCATCGCTTCTCCTCCTGCTTGTAGCAGTTCCGCGGGTATGTTGTCCACTCCCGCTGACTTCCCTTTCTTTAGCGATTGCACTGCTGCCTTAACTTCTTCCCGGAGAATTGGGAGGATTTCTTCTTCTTCTCTGTTCTCGGGACATGCTAGAACTGATGGGTCTCCATTTGGCGTATGGTTGTAAAGGTCAGAGCAGTGCTCTGTCCATCTGTCCAAGACTTCTTGTTCTTCTGAAAGGCATATGCCAGACTTGCTTTGGATCGTGGAGACTTTGAGCTGATTGACACTTGTCAGCTTCTTCACAATCTGGTAGGCCTTTTTGGTGTTGTTCTTGTTCAGACTGTTCTCTATTTCCTGGCATTGATCTTTTATCCAGTTCTCCTTTGCTTTGCGCATGCCTTTTGAAGTTTCGGATGTCAGTGTTGATTTTTCGGTAGACATCAGCTCCCTGTGAGGTGTTCTTTTTCTTTTTTTATTTCTCTTCGTTTATCACACAGATCCCAAAGTTCAGGTGTGATCTACGGCTTCTTCTTTGGTCGGTGCTTGCCAAGGATCTCAGTGGCGGCATCTGTCACAGCTGAGTTGAAGGTGGTGGTCATGATGTTGACATCTACTTCACCAGCCCCCAAAATGAGCAGTGGTGCAAATTTCCCTCCAATTGTGGCCTGAAAAAGTTCTGCCACCTCCGGGTCTTGCAGTTTGTCCAGGTCGAACTTCAGTCTAGTGCACTTTGCTGTATTTACTCTCTTCAAGTGGAGTCGGAAAGACATCATCACGAGATGGTGGTCACTTCCGATGTCTGCTCCTGGAAAAGTGCGTGTCCTGCCAATGTTGATGCTTGATCTGAAGCGTTTCTACCTTCGTTAAATAAAGAATTATCTTATATTATCTTGTCTTGTATTGTCTTCTCTCTCTCTCTCTCTCTCTCTCTCTCTCTCTCTCTCTCTCTCTCTCTCTCTCTCTCTCTCTCTCTCTCTCTCTCTCTCTTTCTTTCTCTCTCTCTCTCTCTCTTGATCAGAAAAATCATCTTTTGCATTTACAGCAGCCCTTTTCATGGTTGTTGTTGCCGGCCATTATGGGAGTTCATGTATCTTAGACGAGATGAACAAAACTTATAAAACGTGTTTAATGCATCTACAGAATCCAGTTCCTATGCTCTTTACTGAATCTGACTCTATAATTCTTTCAAGTACCAACGCATTGTCATATTTGTAATAAGCAGTTCGAGAGTACAGGCCCAAGGGTAAGTGATCACTGTCACATGACTGAGGTTTACAAGGGTGCTCCTCATCAAAAGTGTAACTTAGACTATGGGATTAAACATTTTTACTCTCCCGATCTTTATTCACAACCTCCGCAACTATGATCCCACTTAATCATGCAAGCAGTAAAGAACACATACAGAGTATTGTGTAATGCAGAGACGGAGGAAAAATATAAAATGTTTAATAAACTAACGTTTTATGACAGCTTCCAGCATTTGTACTCGAGTTTAGAAACAGAAAATAACTTACCTAGCTTTTATATCACCAGTAAATATTTCCAAGACGTAACACTAATTCGAAAAGGTGTGCATCATCAAAGAGCTTAATGATAGAAAGAGGGGGAACTTGGCACAGAACCGCGAGACGAAATGTACGAGTTATGCTCCCTTGTCGACATGCTGAAAATGGCTCGTGGCAGAAAGTCAAAAGGCGACCGAGTGAAACAGGGCGGTGACTTTTGCACAACCATCAATTGCCATAATGCCGGATACAAGAAAAGTAGTGTTGGCAAGTCCTTTTTCAAATTTCCAAGAGACAAAGAAAGGTAAATTGCAATTGAAAAACTTAATTTTCTTGTGTTTATGTAGGCCTAAACTAAGACCGCTGCAGTGTTGTTTTAGTGTTAAAACAATCGGAGAGCGGCTTGAATGATTCATGTTATACCTATGTGCTAAATCCAAAACAGTTTGCTTGCTGACAGTTTACGTTCAACAGGTCGCTCACTGTTTACGTTATTGCTAGGTTGTTTGACTATATTTGTGCTTATATTTCAAAAGTAGATGTCAGATTGGCAGTTTGGCTTCGTCAAAATGCCTATGTTAACAAGTTAAATTAGACTAAGTCTGTTTTCTCCTCGTGATCAAATACTGTGCAAGATAACCCCTTACCTAGGCACAAAAATGGTCCTTGATCTGTTGTAATCCCTTTTCATTTGAGTGTAAAAGGGAAAAAAAGTAATGTAGATACTCAGTCCTTGTTCTGATCCGTGAATTTCTGCGCATTAGATCTATATTGCGTGGAATGTTGTAGTCTAGGTTCTGATTGTTCTGTCTGATTAATTAATTATTTTCCATGAAGTGACTGATGTTAAGTCAGTGATGTGGGAGGTGAGAGGGTTGGGGAGTAGGGGGACAACTGATATAAATTAAATTCACACTATTAGTGAAACATTTTGTCATTGTGCTTTATTGTGATCAATTGATTGAATGACAGAGCTCTCTCTTCCCCCACCCCCCACCCCTCTCTCTCTCTCACTCACTCTCTCTCTTTCTCTCTCTCTCACGATTACGGATTTACACAGTTTCGGATAAATGAAACAATCTGTCATGCATATTTTAATTTTTAAATATCTGTCGTTGATTAAAAAATAATAAATTCCAGGGCAGAAAACGAACCTATGACATACACACATAAGCAGCATAAAAGCACCTAATAAATGTCAATAAGTAAACATAAACAAAAAAACAAAGACAGCAGTTGCGGAATGTTAATAATAATGATGGTTAAAGTTTGGTTTTTGCAAACGTTGCCATAAAAATGTTCTTTTGCAATGACATAGGCTCAATAAGTTACCACGCACAGATCATTCATATAGCAGATGATGAAATATAGCCAGCCCGAGCAAAGGGAAATAATCCGTGAGAGCGTCTCGCATTTTTGTATAGGACATAATGGAAGTTCCCCCTCTTTCCGTAATAAGCTCTTTGGCATCCTTATGAATATACATGGACTCATAGGAACTGTTTGAATAACTGGAAGTGCCTCCTAAAGGAAACTTGTATTCCTCGCTCAGTAAACCATCCATTAGTGATTCTGATTACCACCATGCTCAGAATGTCTACAATGCACACTGATGTGAGAAGCTAGGCGATTACCTTGACATTTACTTCAAAGCTGACCTTTATTTATTGGCCGCCGTATTTGAAAAATATAGAGAAATTAGTCTGTATCATAATAATTTACATCAATCTCATTACAATTCAGCGCCAAGGATGAATTGGGATCAAGGAGTACTGGATGGGATGCATTCTTAAAGCTCAGTGAAGCTAACATTGACATCAGTTACCAGGTTATGACAATGATTGAGTGGTGGAATAAGTGTGGCGGCTCACAATTATTGTAAAGCCAACAACTACTACCTGAAACACTACATCCCAACACAGAAATTTAATGATATAATATTGTACTTAGATGCTAGATACAACTTGGTCCCCACAAAATATCCAGACGATGGATCTGACACAGTTCCAGCAGGAAGCAATGAGCAGACCTTTACCAGTTTCAGACTTCAACTTTTTTGTTAATCAAAACCCTGCAGATTTAACGTGGTTAGACGTGCTTTTAAACCACCCTAAAGACTATATTACATACAGGTTTTTTTTGTCGAAGTATATCTCGAATACCCTAAATCCTTACGATCTTCATAATGAGCACCCTCTAGCGACCTAAAAATTTAACAGAAGTTGATTGAATAACACCTGTCCAAAATCGAATCATCCTACATTTGACCTGAACAGATAGGGGAAAAAAGCAGTTACCCCCAATATTCTTTGTACAACCATTTAAATGAAACAACATTTTAAGACACTTTATTTGTAACTTTTCTAATATAGCTATATATATTTTCAAATCCCCATATTTTACAACCATATAATAATACTGGAAGAACTAATTTCTGATATGTCTAAAGTGACACTGATAAATAATTATTGCCGTCTTGCATTATATATATATATATATATATATATATATATATATATATATATATATATATATATATATATATATATATATATATATATATTGTATTGCTCGAAGTGGATAATCATAAACATTTGTATTTGCCTTAAAAAATGTACCGGTTCTAGTAAAAACAAAGAATCCCTAGATATTTAACAGAATCAACAAATTCAATAGATTCAGAACCAAAAGTAAAAGTATGTTTTGTTTTTATGTTCAAATGAAAAATCATGATCTTTCTTTTTGAAACATTAACTTGTAATTTCCATTTTAAACAATACTGAAAATAAACATCAAGTGCTTTATGTAAACATTCTGTTGATTCTGATAGAAAAATAGTATCATCTGCACTTAGTAAAACCAGTAGACTTAAGTATGTTTATTCAGCATTATTTTTGTCGTTCTTTAAAATTTTGACCGGTTCCCAGCTATTATTTCAAAATAGCTTCACAACACCTGACATTCTGGCTATTACATACAAATGCATGATGGGTTCAAACGTCTTTAAAAAGAGAAGTAATTTTGCGTTATGTTAATTACTTTCCTTCTGAACTTTCCTTATTTATACTGCGCAGTCTCCAGTGTATTTAACTATTTTATTTTATTTCCAAAGCCGGGAATCGTAGCCATTACATGTCATTGCTTGATGGGTTCAAACGCAGTTAGAAGGGAAGTAATTTTGCGTTATGTTAATTACATCTCTTCTATAGCACGACGAGAGAGGGAGAGAGAGAGAGAGAGAGAGAGAGAGAGAGAGAGAGAGAGAGAGAGAGAGAGAGAGAGAGAGAGAGAGAGAGAGAGAGAGTGTTTTTTTTTCTTATTGTAATAATAATAATTTACTACATTTTCGAAGCATACATGTCCCTCACAGGAAGCTCAAAGCGCGTTCCATGAAAAAGATGTACAAAGTTTAGATTAAGAACAAAAAGCATGCATAAATACGAAATGTCATACATAAATCCGAAAGTTGCCATCACTGACATTATAATCGGTAATACATACACAAGTAAAAAGTCATTAAAGCAATCAATACACTAACAATTCTATGAGAGATTAATAAGACATTATTATGGAAGTTAAAACTATATTAACAGATCAGCTTAAAGAAAATGCAGAACAAATATAAATGATGGGGCGGGAATAAAAACTACATGAACAGGAGATAATCCATGAAACGGTTGGTCGTGGAGTAGGTCTTAAAGAGTGTGACGTGGGGTTTTATTGATGCTGGGCTCTGCACAATGGAATGCTATTACCCACTCGTCTTAGTGTATGGGGATCGCTAGTGAATCTCCCTGTGACTTAACTTAATACATTTATTTGTTTAGCTCGGTCTGTGTTTAGGCTGAAGTACAGAGATAGATATGGTAAAAGATCACTGTCACACTAGCTTTCACACGGCTATGAAACATATGTAGTCCAGCCACTTGATAACAGTAAAATCACACATTTATTTCCTCTACTCTATACACAATCTTCGAAGTACGAAACTAACTTAAAAGTTCAAATGTCAATGTTCGTAATCTCGCTCTTGAGAGATTTAGGCAGCTACTTTATCTTCATCGGGCACTGGATACTTTCTGCAATAAGGGTCAGAGTTCTTGAAGAGAGGACTACTGTAGTCCTTTTGATACAGTTTTAGTGCACTGTTTTGAGGGGCACTTAACTGAGTGGATGAAGCACTGCGTTGTGATTGATTCTGTGACAAGCTGAGTTGTCGTGGAGTCTTCTCCCTGTGGCTAGACGGGTGGGCTATCTTCGCGCAGTGCTTTCGATGCCTCGGCAGCCAACGTTTAGCAACGACTTGTTTTTGTTGTTCGCCTAGTTGGGCTCACGATACAATGCCTGCTCGTCTGTAACATATGAGATGAAATTCTGCACAACCCTGTATAATAGGTGTGTGCAGAGCGTCTCACTGAAGGCCGAAGTAGCCCTCAGTGATTAGCTCCAAATCTCTATATATAAGCGACGAACATTCTGCTAAGTCCGTCGTCCACTGGAATCTCCACTCTAATTTCCTATACATATATAAATATAAAACATGGCTAACTATACACATAGAGAAAGAATTAATATTATACACCTTCTCTGGTAAAACCACTGGTCTGCAAGCATACATATAGGTTAAACAACAGTGGGTTCGTACGTAATACAACATGGCGTTGGCCGGTCGTATTCGCCACGTGGTCACGCAACGTTGGGCTAACAATTTCAATTCTATGCATAGCAAATTCCACAAACATAATTCAACCATAATATAACTACATCACGATGAAACAAAGGTATATTCATTTACCTTTTTGACAATGTCAGGCCGTGGCTAACTTTGTGTCAAGCCTCTGTACCAGCTGTTCAAGTTCTTGTTCCTCTCCAGCCAATCCATCAATGTCATCCGCAAAACGAAGGTTGGAGATTGCTCTTCCCCCTATGCTCACTGTGCCTTCGTGATCTGCAAGGGCATCTGACATGATGCGCTCTTGGAAGATGTTGAAGAGTGTTGGAGAGAGTAGGCATCCATGACGCACACCGATTGTTGTTCTGAACCAGTCTCCGATGGCGTTGTTGTGATGGAATGCACTGGTAGCCTTGTCATACAGGCTTTTGATGACTTCAATAATTGTAGGGCTGATGTTGTACACTCTCATGGTTGCCCACAGAGCTGCATGCCAGACTCGGTCAAACGCCTTCTTGAAGTCCATGAACACATGATATAGATGTTTTTGGTGCTGTGATTTGTTCAGCTTGGGGTTTCAACCTGTTGAGTATTATTTTCAGGAGGACCTTGCTGGGATGGCTGATGAGGCTGATGGTGCGGTAATTTTCACATTCCTGAAGCTTACCTTTTTTGGGAAGAGTGATGACAAGCGACTGGGTCCAATGGTATAGGCCACTCCCCATTCAACCAGATCTTGTTACAGATAATGGTGAGTGCGTCAATCATCGCTTCTCCTCCTGATTGAAGCCGTTCCGCGGGTATGTTGTCCACTCCCGCTGACTTCCCCTTCTTCAGCGATTGCACTGCTGCCTCAACTTTTTCTCGCAGAATTGGGAGGATTTCTTTTTCCTCTCTGTTCTCTGGACATGCTAGAACTGATGGGTCTCCGTTTGGTGTGTGGTTGTAAAGGTCAGAGCAGTACACTGTCCATCTGTCCAAGACTTCTTGTTCTTCTGTAAGGCATATGCCAGACTTGTTTTGGATCATGGAGACCTTGGGCTGTTTAACACTTGTCAGCCGCTTCACAGTCTGGTAAGCCTTCTTGCTGTTGTTCTTATTCAGACTGTTCTCTATTTCCTGGCACTGATCTTCTATCAATTTCTCCTTTGCTGTAGAACATGCATGTAGGAAGTCAATTGAATTGATGAATTTTTATTTATTTTTTATTATTGTTTTTATATAGCGCACTCCCAAAAAAGGTCCTGATTCTGTTTATTGAAGTCTGCTGGACCCTAAAAGCAATGATGAACTAACTTTTAACTGTTGCTCAAGGCTCTGTTGGTACAAGAAGCCTTACATAAATTTAGCCCCCACTGAGCCTTCAGAGCCAGCTGAGTTACCAGCTAGGATATAAAGCATTTCGTGATAAGTAGAACAGGCTGGAGTCTGACTTTGTGTTGTGTGTTTACACACTGAACCCATACGCACCATTCCACTGGTACTAGTTAAAAATAATATACAGATTTAACCTGTTTGCTGACAGCAATATGATCATTTACAGGGTGCAGTTGCTTCCGGGAGTACTGGGCGTATCAACCATCCGTCCATCACTATCACCTCCAATGACCAGCCCTTCTTCCATCACCTTCATCTCAACTATTCGGGGGGGCACTGCGAGACGGAAGTGTGTACTTTGCAAGACAGGTGCCTTGAGTCAGCGCGGTGCCAGCTTTCGCCTCGTCACCTTCACCTTTATCGGCAGGAACTATCTCACGTAATCACACGCAACCAAGTAGTTACAAACATTGCTGAAGCCAGAAGTAATTCCGGTCTCTCCAAATAATGAAAATACAAAGCCTATCTGAATTTGGAGGAATGAGGAAAAAAAAAACAATTTCATTATAAAAGCATTTCGGAAAATGTCTACAGCTTAACTTGAAAGCACTGTTCTGTGGAATTTTCGATGTAAGCATACTTGGGTAAATAATAATTGGACGAAAGTGTAACTTCACTGTGTTTCGAGTTTTCCTTATCTTTCAATGCTTTGGTCTATACTTGTTCTTTGAACAAGACGAAGGGGAGTCATTTCACCAAAACTCACCACGTGACATCACCAAAGGCGTCCTACCTATGTTTCATAGCCGTGTGAGAGCTAGTGTGACAGTGATCTTTTACCATTTTTCTTTCTATCTCTGTACCCCAGCCTAAACACAGACCGAGCTAAACAAATAAATGTATTAAGTAGAGTCACGGGGAGATTTACTAGCGGGTAATAGCATTCCATTGTGCAGAGCCCAGCAACAATAGACCCACCGTCACAACTTAATTGGCGAGCCTGCCAGGATCTGTGTAGAATAGAAACTGGGGATAACCGGATCTGCGTACAATAGAATAGGATTACAGTAATAGTAGCAGTAGAATAACTTAGAATAGTTGTAAGTGTAGGAAACGGAGTTGGTGCACTATTCTTTTGTTTTAAAACTTGTTTGCTTCAATTCTTTTTGTGCCTGTATGTTGCATAGTTCTTTTGCAGGTTTTGCTTAAGTAACTGTTGTATGCCATTTGACTCTTGTTTGATTCTATTATTGATTACGAATTTGATTGTCTTTGCATTGTTTTTATTGAATTGCCATATTGCTAAGGTTTTTGTATTCCACGTAATTCAGAGGTTGGTCATAGACACTTTTGACAATGTCAGACCCAGTAGCCTTGAGATTGCGCTTTAAGGAATTAGGAGATTCATTACACTTATCAGGAACCGACTTAATTGCGTATATCAATGAAGAAGTGTCCGGGGCGGTTTTCCGGGTTCCATTGGTTAGTGGCACTGCGATGCTGTTGTAGTTGGGGATGAACTTCTGGTAGAAGCCGCAAAGCCCCAGAAACGATTGCACTTCCTTTTTGGACTTAGGCCTAGGAGCGTCGAGCAGACGTTTCACGGTCTTTTCTACAGGTCGCAGGCTTCCTTGACTGATGGTGTGTCCCAGAAATTCTAATTCAGTGAATCCAATCTGACATTTGGTGGGTCGTGCCGTCAATCCAGTGTCTCTGAGGCGGGCGAGTAGTCGTTGTAGGAGAGTGACATGCTTTACCTTCCCCACCCTCAAGAGAGTAGGTACCCAATCACAGTTGAGGCAACTGGGGGCGTTGTTATTTGTCGCTTCACGTTGCGGTCACCCATCCAGGTGCGAACCGCACTGGACGGTGCTTAACTTGCGACACAGTAGCGAGCGCTCCAACCACTGCGCTATCCGACACCCAGACACATCCGACATCCGACAAAGTCAAGTCCAACTGTAAAATGCAATGCCCCAAGGACACACAGTCCAGAGTAACAGGTCCTTTTAAAATTAACAATCACTATTGTTCTACAAGAATAAAACGCTATAACAAAAATAACCTTCTTTAATATAAATCGATCCATTCGTTGGCTTTTGCACCTATTGATAACAACAATGTTGATTTTAATGATAGCTCCGCAGCAAAAGCGCCTCGGGCGGCTTGATTAATTTCCTGTATCAGCCAGCGCCTTGAGCAGCTCTAGAGCTAAAAAACAAAATGCGCGATATAAGTACGATTTATTTACAAAGTTCAAAATAAATCGTCGCTGGATTAATTGTGTGGGCAATTTTGCCCTAATTACGATCTTGTGAATGACGTAGTCTTGGGTGTTTTGTGGCTGCAATAAGTGGTGGTTCACCCGTCCCCTATACGCTTAATGTGTCCGGGAAATTAAATTTTACTATTTTAAAAAAAAAAATGTGGCTGCATACGTGAAAGGTCTTTGCACTGGTTATGACCTCGCGGAGAACATGAACTCTTTGTCGTGGGTACGACCTCGTTAATGACATAAGCTCTTGGACCTGAGTTCAACATCTCGAAAAGAAATGCGAGGTGACGTAAGGAGAAAAAAGAAGAAGAAGAAGAATGGGGGAAGAGGGTGGGAAAGAAGAAGAAGAAGAAGAACAACAACAACAACAATAACAGCAACGACAACAACAATGATGACAACAACAACTGCTACTACAATAATAGCAACAACATCAAATGTAATAAAATAATTTAGAATAATATCGTGATGCCCCTTTTGGGCCAGGATGTGGGCAAGGCATTCTGGACTATAATGTACACATTTATAATTGTGTTGGAAAAGTGAGTTATAATCTGGTAGATAAAAAAAAGGAATAAAAAAACAAAACTAAAAATGCTCATCGACGATGTTAGTCTAGCATGTATTATAATTATAATGCAAGACTTAAGTTTTGACACCTAGCACGGAAATTTTAGCCACGTAACTGAGTGGTCGTAAACGCGTTATCACCAACGGATAATAAGTAATTTTAAAGTGCCGGTCGTCACAAGTGAGACTCAAAAGCAAAATAAATAATTCGTTTTTGGTTCACCCGCATCTGATCATGAGTGAGAAAGAAAGCAGTATCCACACACATATTACATGACATGGTTAATGGTTTAGGTCCAGCGGAATCTACACACACATACACACGCACACACACGCACACACATGAATGAACATTGAGGTTTAAAGTCTACACCCACCATTGGCGATATGGCAGACAGGGGTAATCATCCCAGGATAGAGAGGGTAAGGACCTAAATCAACACTGAACCGCCAGAGCAATCATACTGCAAATACTGACAGTGAAATTGGCCACATTTTTTCTTGTCCACCACGGAAGTGGAACCTGGGCCAAGGCAAGGCGAACGCTCTCCCACTGAGCCTACGGCTGTGGGACAAATCCAAACTACTTTGGTTTCCTCACGTTAAAGCTACTTTAAAATGACCCATTTTGACACGTCCCCGTGAAAAATCCCTTAAAAATGACCCAGTTTGACCACCTCCCCGCCACAGATCCCTTTAAAATGATCCCTTGTGACCACCTCCCCGCCACAGATCCCTTTAAAATGACCCATTGTGACCACCTCCCCGCCACAGATCCCTTTAAAATGCACAGTGAGTGTTGCCTCACTGAAAAAAGCTGTTAACAAAACAACAACGAAAATCTCATTCCAAAGTAAAGTTGTTGTTTTTTTAATTAATAAATAGTTCTTGTGGCTATTAATAGGTACGGCCGCTCTACCGCTCTAGCACTAACAATGTCTACTAGACGGTCTTTTACCGTATTGACGTGCCGTTCAACTTAGAGGAAATCAACCCCTGTCAGAACAGACATGGAGAATTTGGGCTGTTGGTTTGAGCAACTAAAGCCCACTTTATCATTGTTTAATGTAAAAACAAAAACGTCAAATATTAGGAGAAATCTGTTTTGGCAAAAATACAAACATTCTTCAACTTGGGGCTTTTAAACTTTTATTTTTTTTAACCAATCAGACTTTATGTTATGGTAATGTTTTTTGTACACACAATCATACCATAATGATGTCCATCCTAAGTATGGATTGAGAGTAATAATCTCACAAACAGCTTTTTCACCAAGTTAGGACTTTGATTGAAGCGTGGTCTTCACCCAGGCTACAACCTCACTAATAGGTTCAAACCTGTGTCGGGGTTACGACCTCGCGAATGACGTGACGTAGTCTTGCCTTTTGCCCAGGTGATGACCTAAAGACTTAAACGAGGTCATTACCTCAAGAATGTCAAGACTCCTTCACCCAGGTTTAATGTCACCTCGTGGTACGAACTCGCGAATGACGTGCGACCTGTGCCCAGGTTATTTGTCCTAGTGGCTGGAGTGAGAGGTTTTTGTCCTGGTCGCGAACATGAACCTTTGTTCCTTGGTTATTACCTCGTATAATTATGGCACAATGCCTTTGCCTTGGTTTCAACCCCTCGAACAAAAGTGCGAGGTTATAATTATAATGAACCACACAAACAAATAAACAAAGAAGCAGCTAAGGTTATAGACCAACAAACAAACAAAGAAGCAGCTAAGGTTAGGTGGTAATTATAATAAACGATACCAACAAACAAAGAAGCAGCTAAGGTTAGGTGCGCAAGATAAAAGTGGCCAATTTTCACTGTTCAATATGATTGCTCATGTGGTTCAGTTTTGATTTAGGTCCTTATCTCTTCTTTCCTGGAGGGTATATTCCCGTCTGCCATTGTCGCGAAAATATGCGTCTCTTCTATCAGCAACGGTGCATCGTTTGTTTTGTTTTTCTTGTTGTTCATAATAACAATGATTGGTTACCTTTAAAGTCTTCAGTCTTGATAGATTGATTCCAATGTATGTGTTTTGACTTCGGCGTATCATACGTCATAGACCGATTGCGTCATAGTAGACGTAAACAAAAGACTTCACTGAGAGAAGAGCTTGCGACTAAGGGAGACATCGCTACCGTAGACATCCAACATGGCATAACAAGTGCAAGGCACACCAGTTGAAAAAAATCGATCAAGGAGGATACCGAGAGGTACCTTAGGTGCACTGTGAGTCAGCCGGGTGGGAGTGACCATCAGCTTTCACTGACTCAGAGGTCCAGTGACCAAGGTCGTCAACTGGTCGTTATCGTGGGGAGGCCATTTGCTTTCACGAACCGTTGGGTTCAATTCTTCATGCGCCATCGTGGGTACGTGTTCAGCTAGGCTATACTGTACTAGGCTAACAGATGCCAGATAGATAGCTATATAGGTAAACATAAACAATAATAACAATATGTTTTATTCCATGTTAGTTAGTTTATTTTCGTGTGAAATAAGTGTAACTTTTCCATCATTGTTTCTATATTTTTAGCCTCAGCACATGATTCTAGACCGATTCTTAGATCTTTTAGACTTCATCTCACAGCGTTGATAGATATATGTTTATGTTCAGATATAGATCTCTTGCAGAGGATCCGGTTTGGAGAGCACTTGGCAGAAGTGTTTGTTTATGTCATTGTATGTAAGGCATGAAAGTGGAAGCATGAAAGAAGGATCATCAGTCATCTCATCTATCATTCATCATCAACTATCATGTGTTATAATTATACAACATTTTTAATGCTTCGAGAACGAAGAACATTACACTATACTCGTGGTTCGTTATAGAAAATTCATATCTGGGACATTAGGTCACCCCCTGATCGTTTCAGGCGCAACAAGGGAAGGCCGGGAGTTGTGTGACAACCTTCCGAGGCTCAGTGACCTCGCAAGTACTGAGATGCTCCTAGTGCAAAGCAAAGCAATAGCACGTTAACGAACTTTGTCGGGGGACAACAACCTCAAGGTGTCGAGAACATCACGGCAAAACCAACGACAAGAGAGCAGTAAAAGAGACAGTGACTTCATATAACCTCAACGTTTTCATCATCATTGGAAATGAGAAAAAAAATGAAAATAAATAAAATAAAAAAAAACGAAAATAAATGAAAAAGTCTATACATTAGCAGGGATAATGGCCTTACTTGATTGGAGAAAATTGGCTTGCGCAAAGTACATTGTGAGAGCAAAAGCAGTCCTGAATTACAACAAAGAAGAGATATTGTTAAGATCAGACACAGACTTCCCTAAACCTGCAAAAAAAGTTTCTTTTCAAACAATTGCAACATATACAAAAGACCTTACACAAACTGTTCAAGAAGACTTCGTAGCTCTAGATCCAATTTCCTATATGTCTCCATTCCCACCGTGGGAACTTAAAACAGCCTATTTTGATATTCATTATTGTACAGAAAATAAATCTTATAATGCAGCCATTCTGGCCACAAAGGCTCGATTACACCTGGAAAGCAAATATTATCAACATTTAAAAATTTATACAGATGGTTCTGCAGGAGCGGCATATGTTATACCAGAATTCAATGTAAAAGAATCTTTTTATTTAGGTAAGGGGATTTCGATTTTCACTGCAGAATTAATAGCAGTTTTAATGGCGCTAAGCAAAATTGAAAGTCTGTCTACAAATATTTTGCAAATTGTTGTGTGTGTAGATTCAATGACCGTCCTAGAGGCATTGCAATCAAACAAGTCTAAGAAAAGAAAAGAAATTGTTATTGAAATAAAGCATCAAATTAACAATTTAATTATTAACGGAACAGATGTAAGTTTCTGCTGGATACCGTCACATAGTGGGTTACTCTATAATGACTGGGCAGATAGGGGGGCAAAACAGGGTGCTTCAAATTTGAACTCCAAGGTTATTGCATTGAAGAAATCCCCTATAGAAATACAACATCATTTTGAGCATAGTTTACTTAGACAAATTATATTTGATACACATTTTGAAGAGCAGAGTAAAGTCTCAAGAGTCGGATAGTGCAGTGGTTGGAGCACTCGCTACTGTGTCGAAAGTGAAGCACCGTCCGGTGCGGTTAGCACTTGGATGGGTGACCGCTAAGGTGTGAAGCGACAAACAACAACGCCCCCAGTTGACTCAACTGTGATTGAGTACCTACTCTCTTGAGGGTGGGGAAGGTAAAGCAACGAGGGAGAGAGTTGGGCATCACCCTCATTACGCTGGCCCAAGATAAGTGTGATCTCCAACATCACGCTCCCCTACGGCCACAAGGCTATGGGACTACCTTTACCTTTTTTTTACCTTTTAAATCGAATATGGCTCAATGCAATAAGACCGAAATATTGTAAAAATGTTTTATGTGCCTGTGACAGACCTTTGTCTTTAGAACACATTTTGTTTGCATGCTCTATTCTTGCCCCTATTTTACCGCTGGAGATGAATGACAAAACTTCCTTAAAAGAAATTAATTATCCTTTGTGTATTACCCTAGCGAAAATAATCTTTGATTCACCTGTTGCAAGATTAATATAATCGTGTAATTATTTTTTTTTGTCTTATCATTTTGATGAATTAAGATAATAAAATCAACAACATGGAAATGAGAACATTCGTATCTGTAGTCCAGTTTTGCTACTAAAGATAGGTAGCCTTTTGTTTTATTTCATCATGAACAGCAGATGGGACAACCCTGGATTGTCAGTCCGGATACAATTCAATCATATTTGACTATACAGTACTCCTCTTTTAACGTCACTACCGTTTAAGGTCACAACGCAGATAAGATCAATCAGGTTGTTGGTCCCGGCCAAACACTTTCTTTGTACCATTTAGAATTCCTCGCTTCCCAAATGGAGGAGACTACTGCTTAAGAGAAATTGATGTCACAGATGACGTCATTTATGAGGTCACTTCCTGTTTTGAAATGGAATTCCATCCCAGAACACCTGTCACGTCCAGCCAGCATCCGCGTTATGCGACACTCTGCAATATACACGGGAACCACTTTGACAGAGTGCGACCCATGGGCGGTGTAGACAGGTGTAACTGTGATCTGCCGTGTCCCCTCCTAGCGGGACGTATTGCCACAGTGGACCTTACCCTGAATTGACTTCATTCACTAGCGATTAAGCATGTGCCGTGACGTAGACAAAGTGAACAATTCGTTAAACTTGTGTAAGGTTTTCTGCAAATACACCCAGTAACTGTCTTGGTGCATACTTTTTATTTTTTATTCTCATTTGCGTGCGTGCGCGTCAATGTGTTTGTGTGTGTGTGTGAGAGTGTGTGTATATATGCGTGCTTGCATCCGTTGGTTTGAGTGTTTGAGTGTGTGCTTATGCATCAAACACACGCACAAAAAATACATATACAGTAATGCATACATGCATACGCGCGCACCAACGTGCACACATGTACACACACACACGCACACACACACAACTGTCACATGACACAAAAATTTAGCACCTCGTATAAGATCAAGTTTTTTTACTGGTAGTTGATCTTATCAGAGGACTGTTTAGGGTGCCCCTCGGATAAGATCAACCAAAAATTTGGTCCCGTGGGGGGTCACCTTAAGAGAGGAGTACTGTACTATCGGACAATGATCACTTCCAACAAGCCCTCAATACAAAGTCTATATCAGACTGCCGGGGTTGGAATGATGCGTTTGAATGTGTGTATGCCGCGCATGATAGCGCATGGTATGTGAATGCGTGTGATATTGCTAATGAGCATATTGATAAAAAAGCAATAACATGTCAAAGCGTGTCTCTCTCTCTCTCTCTCTCTCTCTCTCTCTCTCTCTCTCTCTCTCTCTCTCTCTCTCTCTCTCTCTTTCTTTCTTTCTCTCTCTCCCATTTTCTCTCCACCTGAGTATGTGGGTGGAAAGTCAGAGTAATTGTTGTCATGTACTCTGTAACTGAGGGTAATTTTGGGCATCAGCTCCATGTGAGATACAACTATCTGATACTGGCAAACACTCTTGGTCTCCACAATTTTTTTTAACACAATGTCCTTTTTATTTATCTACTTTATTAAAATTGAACTCCTGATTCTTTGATGCATGATAAATATCAATGAGACACACATACTGCACCAACGTGCACACATGTACACACACACACGCACACACACACAAATGTCACACGACACACAAAAAAATTAGCACCTCGTATAAGATCAAGTTTTTTACTGGTAGTTGATCTTATCAGAGGACTGTTTAGGGTGCCCCTCGGATAAGATCAAACAAAAATTTGGTCCCGTGGGGGGTCACCTTAAGAGAGGAGTACTGTAGATGACTAATATTATATATATACATAAATTGGGAAATATAAAATTAACAAAACATTTATTATATTATTGTTGCTGTTTGTGATCGCGTTGTTGCTGAACACCAATATAAAAGCAACCCTTCCTATATAAAACTTTAAAATAACAAATGTTTTTTGTTCCTTCCTGTACTACGTGATCTTGCGATATTGTTGCGGCTACGCTTTCCTATTTTCTCATTTTTATTTCCCGTTTCATTTTTATTTATTCGACCGCCACATACAATGTCAATACAAAGGCAAAGTATTCACATTTTGTATGGAAATTTCCTTTTTTTCGTGTTTGTTTTGTTTTAATAACTGCTGTATTTTACTTCCAGCATGCATGTAGTCCAGTATTCACGCTTTCTATGCTACAATCTGAAACAAATATTTTCTGTGTATATTCGTGAAATTCAGTATATCGAAGTATAAGTCATTTACTTTGAAAAAATGTACATGTATAGACCGCATGGCCATCGTGTTGTAGCATTTGTAAGCACCTTTAGTGAAACTCTGATGGTATGGCCACGTCACCAGAGCATCAGGCCTTGCAAAGACCATCCTGCAAGGCACGGCGCAAGGAGGCAGAAGACGGGGGCGACAGAAAAAGAGGTGGGAGTACAATATTCGAGAATGGACTGGCCTTACACTGAGGGAAGCCATGAGGATTGCTGAGAACAGGTAAAGACTGGAGTACGCTGGTTAAACGATCAACTGTGGTGCTCCAACGACTTTCGAGTTACGGGATAGTATATGATTGGATAGGATAGGATCGTTCAAAGTTCTGTAGTGTGGAAAAATATTCTTTATTTACTCCTTGCAAAGGTACGTAGTATTCAAACCCTCTATAGTTTGTAAAATATTATTTGCTTCGAACATATAGCCCACGTAATATTCAAACTTTCTCTAGCTCTGGAAAATTTTGCAGTGAATTTTTTTTTTTAAAGTACTCACCTCCGAGACGCATTTGCGACGCAACCGTCCAGCAGTGTGTCCAATTATACAACTGCGGTATAGACAGCTGTCACAGTGATCGTCAAAATTGTGTGAGTTTGTATTCACTGTTGTTTAGTGCCGCGCTACATCTCGTTATTTATATTAGAGAGCAGTTTTATTCGTTCGTTCGTGTTTTTGGATAGTGTTGGATAGATCCGAAGGAATCCGGTCTGGCAGCCTACAAATTGATACCGTAGACCGTACATACACATTTCGTAGTCTATGTCAATGCTGAAATTTCGTGTATTTGGCCCACCGCCTTCCTCATCCTTCCCTCACCCACACACATTCACCCCCCCCCACCCTCCCACCAATAATTTAGAAACAAATCGCTTCTTAGATTTTGTTTTATAGGTAGGCCTACATTGTCATCAACAAACATCCGGAGTCAAACAAGCGCAATGACACACATTCACATCCACACATACAGGTCTCTCTCTCTCTCTCTCTCTCTCTCTCTCTCTCTCTCTCTCTCTCTCTCTCTATATATATATATATATATATATATAAATATATATATATATATATATATATATATATATATATATATATATATATATATATATATATATATATATATATACACAGGCGGCGGAAGCAGGGGGGGCAGGGGGGCCATGCCCCCCCCCTAGAAAAATGTTGGAGGGGGCAGCCTTATATATTGCCCCCTCCAATAATAAGTAGTGTCCCCCCCTTTTTTTTTTTTTTGGCCAGGGCATTAAAGGATTTTTTTTTTTCAAATGGAATCAAGCAATACAAGTGTTTATCATCATATTCATCATCATCATCCTCTGATCAGTAAGAGAAGTTCGTCCCTTCGTCATCATTTCCTGTCGACGCGTCATAATCGTTAGCCTTAGCGTACATCAACGTGACCGACAGTTTTCGACATCGTGCACGTCACAGTCGCGTTTTGAAAACTTTCATTTGCTGTCAGTTTTTACAGTCTACCGTTTTCAATATCAGCAATTTTCTCGACTACAAGTGAAGAAGTCAGCAAAATGGCAAATGCTTTGACAACTGGTGTTATTGTTCCTCGTCAAGCATCCCGACAGACTCTCCGTGACAACCAACCTGCGGCCATTCCAGAAGAATATTTCAAGATTAGCATTGCCATTCCTTTCTTGGAACACCTGTCAACCGAACTGGACTCGAGGTTCAAAAATGCTGGTCTAGCAGTTGATGGTCTATGTCTGGTGCCAAGCACTTTAATAGACAACCAGGATGGTTTCATGCAGGTTCCAGAAGGGGTGATGCTGGCAATGTTGTGGGAGTCTGACCTACCAGACAACGCTACCCTTGATGCAGAATACCAACGGTGGGTTTGCAAATGGTGAAGTGCTGCTGAGAATGCGACAGCTATCATCCCATCCACGGCATCAGAAGCACTGAAACATTGTGACAGGGATTTTTTTTTTATCCCAACCTGTTCATCATGCTTTAGAACCTTTGCACCCTACCTGTCACTACTGCCGAGTGTGGGCGTTCAAACAGTCAGTTCCGCAACCTGAAAAACTACCTGCGCTCTACAATGGGGCAACAGAGACTAAATGGACTTGCTTTACTGAAAGTGCACAGGGATGTTGATATTGACTTCAGAATCAGAATCAGAATCTTTATTCTATATTTATTCAAAGAGGCGGTGAACTGTTTTGCCAGAAGATACAATTCACAAATGGTACTAGCTAGTGCAGCAAGACTGAATTAAGTGAAAGCAGGGCGGTGATGTTCATAAACTACAAGATAAAGCTTTATACCGTTAACGATCAACAAAAAGTAGTGAATAATAATAGTATACAAAACATCTCTGCTGATAAATAAATGTGTGTGTGTGTGTGTTTTTTTTTTTTAAGGGAGGGGCAGAGGATAATTTTTTTACCCCAGAGTTTGTCAGTTTAATTGTTCAAAAAGCTCAAAGTCCCAGACCATCACAGATGGCTTTTTCAAGGTTCAGATTGCACCAGATTGCACCATTTTGCATCCTTGAAAAAAAAAATTTCCGGGGGAGCATGCCCCCGGACCCCCCTAGAAGGCTCGGCGCTTCGCGCCTTCGCTGAATCTATTCCCCCACCCCCACCCTCGACTTTTCCCAGGTCTGGCCCTGATGTCACTGAATAGTGTGTGGCCCCCCCAATCCTGAGCAGCTTCCGCCGCCTGTGATATATATATATATATATATATATATATATATATATATATATATATATATATATATATATATATATATATATATATATATATATATATATATATGCTCCGCGTGCCGGGGGTGGACCCCAGCCTCTCTCTGGCTGGGTGACAAAGTTGCCTATCCCTTTTTCTTCTCTTTTGTCTTGTTTCTGTCTTATTGGTCCTTTCACCTATATTATTTTCATCCATAAATTATCCCACTAAACTGTGCAGTTTTCACTTCCTCTCTTCTGCCTTACCGGACTTGTCCTGTCTTCTTTTTCCCCACCATTCCTTCTTTTTCTACCCTTTTTTTTTTCTCTGTGGCCTTCACTTGGCCCCCTGCGTTTGCCGTGCAGGGCAACCCGTGTCAGGGGAGAATGGGACCAGCGTACTCCATCTTTCTCTGTCCTCAGCAACCCTGAAAGCTTCGTTCAATGTCAAGCCAGTCCATTCTCGAATGTTGTCCTCCCACCTCTTTTCGGTCTTTTTCGGTTCCCTCTTCTTCTACCTCCTTGCACTGTGTCCGCATATACCACATATCCAAAACCGCATACACAAAAGAGAAGCCTTTGTGAGTATACCTGGCATACTTCGCACGCACGCACTTACACACAAACGCCGAGCGCGCGCACACACACCCACACCCACACCCACACACACTTATTCATTGAACAATAAAAAGTAGAACAAGCTTACATCCATATTACAGGAGCAGATCCATATTATCATTACCATGACGATGAGGATGATGATGAGGAGGAGGACGACAATGATGATTATGATGATGATGATGACGTCGATGATGATGACGAGAAGTTGATGTGGGCGACATAGATGATGCGGATGAGCAGAGAAAGAACGGGATCAGGATCAGATCCATTTCTGTCTTTGGATTAATTGCCTGGAATTCATTACCACTTCCTCTCCGCAACATATCAAATATCAGCACCTTCAGAGCAAACCTGGGAAACGCATTTCTTCTCTAAAGCCTTATATCCTCGACTGTTCTATTTTCAAACAGCTTATTCCATATTTCCTCACCCATTATGTGAGCGCGCGTGTGTTTGTGTATGTGTGTGTATGTATGTGTGTGTGTGTGAGTGTGTGTATACTTTGTTTATTACCGACCCTCCCCCAAAGCCGCTTTGATTTTTACTGCCCTTAACCCCTCTCTCCAAATATATACTAATGTTTCATGACTGTGTGAATGCGTGAGGGAGCGCTTTGAACTGTTCCTTACTAGGTAAAGTGCCTTATAAGTAGTAGTAGTAGTAGTACTAGTAGTAGTAGTAGTAGTAGTAGTAGTAGTAGTAGTAGTAGTAGTAGTGGTAGTAGTAGTAAACTGCACTACATAACTGCCGCTTCTGTGAGTGCGAGTTACAGTTGTAACTAGCCAATCGAAAATAATGTATTTCTCGCAATCTTTCAATTATTTATTCGTTTAACTATTTGTCTTCTTGTTCAATATTTGATTATTTTCCTATGTATCAATCGTTTTTAATTAATTGTTAGCTGTCATGCACATATTGAAATTATTTATGAACTAGGCCTTTTCTTTCGTTATTTTTGTGCGTTTAATCGTTGTCTGTCACATAATTATCACGTAGAATATTTAGAGTATCTACAGCGTCGGCTTATTAAGCTGGTGTGTTGTGTATCTTGTAAAGCATTGCTTTGTTGGTCAATTATGTGTGTTCAATCAATAAAACATTTACGTAAACCAAAAACCAACGCAGAAAAAAAAGGAGAGAGAGAGAGAGATGAGTAAAAAATAAAATATTTATTTTTTAAATTACCCAGCAACACTGCTCGCCCTAGGATCTAGGAGAGTATAAACCGAGGTCTAGTTTGTGCACGCACGCATTTCATCGCCTGGACTTTAAAGATCCTGACACTCATGTCCTAAAGGGGTTGAGTGCCGGCTACACAAATACACCCAGCACGCACTTGTCTAGGTCCCTACTCGCCACCCTTTGTCGATTACGCTCAGTGGTCTGGGCGTCAGACTATTCGCCCCAAGGTTGCAAGTGGGCGCCTGGGTCGGCTTTGAGTTAAATCCTCTATCGGTCATCGCCTTGAGCAGGTTTTGATCTAAAAGCGCGCTATGAAAACACTGTTTAAAGAGCAGAAGGAGGGTAGAATATGTAGATCTACCTCCATGGAAGGAGTTATTCTCTTACATCATTGTGCGCGTAGTTTTAAAGCTATATAATACAGTATTATCTTTTGTTTTGCATTTCCAGGTTTGAACAAACAGCCTTCATCCTCAAAGAACTGTTTTCCGGTATCAGCATGTCCTTCCATACTCCAGAAGAACTCCACGAGGTATTTCATCCATTCAATAAAACATTCATGCATCCATTGGTTAGTTGAGTCTGTGCAAGCACTGCATACACCACTGAGCCAACATTACTGCTCTCTTTCTTCTTCCGTGCGAGTCAGTCAGTCAGCAAGCCCGTTCTGGAGATTAGTTATCCATCTATTCATTCATCCATTTGTGATCACGTGTTTTTAAAGCGATGACTCGTTGATTCGTATCAGTATTCCATCTATTTACCGCTTCGTTCTTTATTCTCGCATGGATTTCAGTAGATAAGAATTATGCGGTTTTTGTTTTGTTTGTTTGTTCGATGTGTGTGAGTATGTGTGTGTGTGTGTGTGGGTGTGGGTGGGTGTGTGTGTGTGTGTGTGTGTGAGTGCATGCTTTTTTTTTTTTTTTCTTTTTCTGGTAGTCTGCTTTTTTGTTATGTTTGGTGCCGTCATTTGTGTGCGGTTTGCTGATGCTTTGTGGATGTGAGTGAATGAATATCATTGTTTTTTGTTCCCGAGCTATTCACAGAAGTCGGGACCAATTAAATTGTGTTTTTAATTGTTATTGTGCAATGATTTATGCCTTTCCCAGACGCGCAAAGCAAATTCTTCTCTGTGTGACATTTAAAGCGAATAAAGAATCTTATATCTTATGTTCAGTTCAGTTCAACCTAGATCTACTAACTTCTTACTATTTGTGATACGTAATATTGAGTGATGTAGTATCTGCATGGAGTAATGAAAGTGTTGATAGAGATTTGAAACAGTTAGACTATTTACTTTAAGTACCAAGGTTGTTCAGTGTTATTAATTTCAAAGTAATTGAATAAAAACACGTTGTTGTAACCACTCCTATTCCCACAATCGAGTATTCCGGTTTTAAAGGGAGATAATATTAATTAGAAAGAGAAAGTGAAAGTGAAAGTGCAGTAAAATCGCTTATTTTCCTTTATGACATTGAGCAAGGATGTGAAGGCGAAACAGGAGAAATTAGATGCCAGCCGCTTAGCTGACCTTGCCCGAAAGTAAGGTCAACCTATAAGAATAGTTGCGCGCGAGGTCCATTGCAAAGAATTTTATAAATGTGCAGCATTTCCTTCATATCAAAACAGCCCCTCTCTCTCTCTCTCTCTCTCTCTCTCATTTTTATTCCGATATTACGAGGAATTGTAAGAAAGGCGGAGGCCATGCAGTAACTATGCTAAGGCACGTGGTACGCTAAGGAACTTCGCCAGATCAGATTAGATTCGCGAGTTGTTCTTTGAAAAGATTTTCTCTTTAATTGTTTTCATTTCTTCCGTATCAGAACAACGTGCGTGTTTTTATCCACCCCATTATTGAATTTAATCTCTTTCAATGTCTCAATAAAGAACCAGGAAGGAGAAGAAAGTTTACTGGCCAGAAACTACACAGGTATGCAAGTTGACTTCACCACAACAGACAGGTAAGTGGATTAATTGCAGTACATAGTGTTCAAAGCTCGGTGGAGATAACAAGCTAGCGAGCGTTGTGGCCAAGTGGGCTAAGGCGGGACTAATTTTAACTTGCATTGTCCACAAGCCAGAAACCAATGGTGCCTTACAGGTGTGGGTTCGAGCCAGCACCTGGGCGTTATGTTTCTCCGAATATTATTTACTTTCGACTCGGGCATCGTCTCGGGGGTTTTCTCCGGGTACTCCAATTTGCTCCCTCAGCAAAAATTTAAAAAAAAAATCACAAATAATGTTAGGTAGGAAGGGTTTGGGCGCGCCACTGGCTGCGACTACGCCTTTCCCGGCCGGGGGAGGCGACCCAGAGTTTCCCGATAAAAAGGGATAATAAACTGCAGCAAAAAAATAAAAAAATAAAAAAAAAATAAAAATAAATAAATTGCACCTCCGTAGGCCTACTACCAGGAAGTTATATAGGGCCAAGTAATGTACTGCATCACGTGGTATTGAGATAAATAACCCTTTCAGTGCACAAGCAGAATGTGCAATTTGCAAGGAGAGCTGTTAATAGCTGTTGGTAGGGATGCAGTTAGCTCAGTGGTATAAGCGATAGCGAGACAGTTGTACGTTTCGCGATGATAGTGTAGCGTGCCGTTCAGACACTGGTTCAAATCTCGTTAACATGGCAAATCAATCAAATGTATTTCCAGACGCTCACATCCCCATACAAAAATCAAGCAGTTTCAAAGTTAATGTTCTATATAATAAGAGCTTAGACCAGTTATACACCAATCGCGGTGTCAACGTCATTATGTAGCTTGAGTAAATGTATGTGTGTGTGTGTGCGTGTGTGTGTGTGTGCGTGCGTGTGTGGGTGTTGCGTGTGTGTGTGCGTGGGCATGTAGAAACGACGTTACAGTGACACACACACATGAAACTCCACATGGTTTCTTTTGACTTTTTGGAAGGCTGCCCTATTTTGACGTCAAAATAGCGTTCCGGTAGAGTTACAGCTGTTTTAGGCTTAGGGTTAGGTTAAGGGTTAGGGTTTGGGTTAGGCTAGGGGTTATGGTTAGGGATAGCTTCAAAAAATGGAAAAAATGTCAAAATAATGTTAAGTGTGTCAAAATAATGTATGTAGAGTTTCACGACAGTCATCACAACGGCGTTTCTACACTGTTGTGTTTGTGTGCGTGTGTGTGTGGGTGTGAGGATGTTTACACGGCGTTATTGGGACAAATTAGTGCAAGTTTGCATACGTTCTTTGGACAGACCTCCTTG
>CM072517.1:35353146-35388146 GCA_036898135.1 Oncomelania hupensis | reverse complement strand
GAAACAGGGCGGTGACTTTTGCACAGCCATCAATTGCCATAATGCCAGATACAAGAAAAGTTGTGTTGGCAAGTCCTTTTTCAAATTTCCAAGAGACAAAGAAAGGTAAATTGCAATTGAAAAACTTCATTTTTTGTGTGTTTATGTAGGCCTAAACTAAGACAGCTGCAGTGTTGTTAGTGTTAAAACAATCAGAGAGCGGCTTGAATGATTCATGTTATACCTATGTGCTAAATCCAAAACAGTTTGCATGCTGACAGTTTACGTTCAACAGGTCGCTCACTGTTTACGTTATTGCTAGGTTTTTTGACTATATTTGTGCTTATATTTCAAAAGTAGATGTCAGATTGGTAGTTTGGCTTTGTCAAACTGCTTATGTTAACAAGTTAAATTAGACTAAGTCTGTTTTCTCCTCGTGCTCAAATACTGTGCAAGATAACCCCTTACCTAGGCACAAAAATGGTTCTTGATCTGTTGTAATCCCTTTTCGTTTGAGTGTAAACGGGAAAAAAATGTAATGTAGATACTCAGTCCTTGTTCTGATCTGTGAATTTCTGCGCATTAGATCTATATTGCGTGGAATGTTGTAGTCTAGGTTCTGATTGTTCTGTCTGATTAATTAATTATTTTCCATGAAGTGACTGATGTTATTAAGCCAGTGATGTGGGAGGTGAGAGGGTTGGGGGGTAGGGGGACACCTGATATAAATTAAATACACACTATTAGTGAAACATTTTGTTATTGTGCTTTATTGTGATTAATTGATTGAATGACAGAGCTCTCTCTTCCCCCAACCCCCCCCCCCCCCCCCTCTCTCTCTCTCTCTCTCTCTCTCACGATTACGGATTAACACAGTTTCGGATAAATGAAATAGTCTGTCATGCATATTTTAGTTTTAAAATATCTGTCGTTGATTAAAAAATAATAAATTCCAGGGCAGAAAACGAACCTATGACATACACACATAAGCAGCATAAAAGCACCTAATAAATGTCAATAAGTAAACATTAAAAAAAAGACAGCAGTAGCGGAATGTTAATAATAATGATGGTTAAAAGTTTGGTTTTTGCAAACGTTGCCATAAAAATGTTCTTTTGCAATGGCATAGGCTCAATAAGTTACCACGCACAGATCATTCATATAGCAGATGAAGAAATATAACCAGCCCGAGCAAAGGGAAATAATCCGTGAGAGCGTCTCGCATTTTTGTATATGCAATAATGGAAGTTCCCCCTCTTTCCGTAATAAGCTCTTTGGTGTCAAGCCAGTCCATTCTCGAATGTTGTCCTTCCACCTCTTTTTCGGTCTCCCTCTTCTTTTGCCTCCTTGCACTGTGCCTTGCAGGATGTCTTTGCAAGGCCTGATGATCTGGTTACGTGGCCATACCATCGGAGTTTCCGTTTCTTCACCACTGTGAGCAGGTCATCGTGTTGTCCAATGGCTTGTGTGATGGTCTGTCGGACTTTGTCGTTGGTTATGTGCTGGGTATAGGAAATGCCCAGAAGTCTTCTGTAGCACCTCATCTCCATGCTTTATATTCTTCGTTGTAGATCTGCTGTGAGGGTCCATGTTTCGCAAGCGTATAGGGAGATGGAGGCGACAAGGGAGCGCAGCAGTCTTACCTTGGAATGTAGACTGATGGTCCTATCTTTTCAAATGGGCTTCAACCTTGTCAGGGCGGCAGTTGTACGTGACATCCTGGAGATGACTTCCTGTCACCATATATATTTAATAAGAAATAACAATTCATAATTATTACATAATAATAAGGTTGATATTAATATGTTATCTTTGTTACCATAATTACTTTACCACTAGAATTTAATACGATTTCATCTTCATTACTTTTCTTTCTGCGTATGAATGAAACGAATGACAGTCCCTTCCCTAGTATTTTAATCGGCTTTTAACAGTGATCCTGAAAGGCCGCGTTTTTACATTATTTTTAGCAAGATCTTAATTAACTTTTAATATCATATTTACGTCCTTTATATGCTGACGTGTCTGGGGACTTTAATCTATGAAACGATTAGTGATAATGGTGAAATGGACCTGACCACACTTTAACCACACAAGCATGTAATCAAGACTGGCTATAATATGTTTGAGTGATGGATGTGTATTTGTTGTGTGTGTGTGCGTGTGTGTGTGTGTGTGGGTGGGTTTGTTTGGGTGTGTGTGTGTTTGTGTAAAGGTGATGGGACAGGTGAGCGTGTATGACAAACACGCCCGCAAAAACACCCACCCAAACACACTGTTACACTCATTTGATGTTAGTGTTTTTCTATCAGTAGTTGATTCAGCCCCAATGCTGAAGTACTGATGAGTGTAGCCCAGATTCGTTTATCCACGCAACCCGTTCAAGCAGCCACAAGGCACGGAGTCGTATAAGGTTTTCAAACTTTATTCAGCGTTCATCAATAACTGCATACAATCGCCTTTTCACTCTCTCTCTCTTTCACAACACAGTGTGTCCATTATATATTTTTTTTTATCTTAACTCGAGATAACCTCAGGACGTTCCAGAATGACGCGTTACAACCAATCAGAATTAACTTCGTCATCACTGTTTTACGTCATACAACCTTCCTTTCTGTCAAAAGAATGTTCTCCAATATCTACGCCCATCAAGAAACTTCGATCGACAGTAAACAAGTAAATCTAGAGAATTCTCCAATAATATCTACTAACGAAAATTATCAACGTTATACAAAGCCTCTCCTAACAACAATGCAAACTCAAATCAAAGGTAAATACACTCTATTATTGAATACTTTGCAAAGCGAAACGATTAGATCTATCGTGCGCGTTTCAGACATACTATCCTTCGCGTTTCAACGTAACACACACCCTCTCTCTCTCTCTCTCTCTCTCTCTCTCTCTCTCTCTCTCTCTCTCTCTCTCTCTCTCTCTCTCTCTCTCTCTCTCTCTCGCTCTCTTTGCTTTTTGTCATAACACTCAGTTCAGTTCAGTGGGTGATTACCGTCCCCGGACACATTAGCGTATAGGGGACTTGACATAACACTTTTTTTTTTACACTTACTACCTTCCTCCCTTAAATACCCGGAATCTCTCCTTCAGGACTTGTAACTCAATACCGACTTAACCCCTGCACTTGCCTTGAGACCAATCGCAGCCAACCTATGACAGCTGCACTTAAAAGTTACACTACTAGTTGTATGACTGGCCAATCTTCTAGCGATTTATCAATCTGTTACTGAAAACAGAAGGCCAGTTTTCTAATGTTCTCTCCTTCGCTCGTACGCGTGTATTGTTCCTGTGAAATCTACATTATTTAAACTGCTACTTAGATCTATGTGAAGGTTAGTTTTGGGGTTCTCTCTCAACCTGCTATACTTCTTTACCAAGTATATTTTCCGAATTCCCTTTCACGCGCTCTTAAGGTTAAACCTATCCGTCTAGTGGCATAGAGTTCGGCAATTTAGTTTTGTTATTTTGACCAAAGGAAGTTTGTGTGTGTGTCTTCATCAAGCACAAAAGTATTCATAAAAAAAAAGTGGCTTGAAATTTATTTCCCGAAGATATTCTTTGTTCTGTATAACAGCTGAGCGGGACATTTATATGTCTGAGGGGTAGGTTTACACATTGAAACTTTATGGTACTATTGTATTTTCAGTTGTATTTTTCCCCACTAAGATAGCATCAGGCGGCTTGAGTTAGATCCTGTATCGGTCAGCGCCTTAAGAATCTCTTGATGAGGAAAATAGCTATGTAAGGACAATGAAATGAATCAGTAAAAAATCATTTCAATTAAGCTGCGGCATAAAGTCCTAACTTTCTTGCTTTGATTGCTTTAGAGTACGCTTTTTGTGATATTAACGCATGAAAATAAATATTCTTCACTTTATTGTATGACGTCAATTTTCAACATAGGTCTATCCTATGTTTGTTTATTTTTTTTTGTGGTTATATATGTTATTGTAATATTCGTTTTCCTTTCATTAATTAATTTTGAGTTTAATTATTTTAATTTGTAAAAATCATGTTAAATGTTATCAAATATCACAAATGTGAATAGACCGTTAATGAAATAAAGACATAAATTCTTCACTTTCGATGGTTTCGGTGATACTGTAACATTATAGGCCTAACTTCGTATTTTAATGTCTTCTAATAAGCTGTAGTGTGGCCGTTTTCATTTGCGTGGTGGAATTAGAAAAATTTATTCAAAAGGTGCACACTGTCTCAGAAGATCGACATGAACTATATCCACAGTAGGCCCAGGCCTACGTGAGTGTTTCACGAACAGGAAACATCTATGAAAATGTTGAAATGGACAACAGTTTTCATCCTAGTCGCCCTTGTGGAAAGTTCCGATGGTGAGTATTATCCTCCTCCTCCTCCTCCTCCTCCTCCTCCTCATCATCATCATCATCATCATCATCATCATCATCATAGGCGGCGGCGTCATAATCATAACTATATAATCGCCATCATCGAAATGGTTTGCTGTTGCAGCTGTTGTGTCGCTGCTGCTGTTTGTGAGCCCTTGCTAACTCAAGTACACACACATTAATGTCAAAGAAAGCGCGTGCTTTCTATTTTTATTTTTGAAACTGTTTCCAAATGTCTCCAATCTCTCCGGTTAAAGAAATAGTTCTCTTTCTTAGTACTGTTAGACCGTTTTCATTTAATTCTCCGTCCTCTATAATTATCGTCTTATGACGTCAGTAAGCGGTCGATGACGCTGGCTGGTGTGACGTCATCTCCGACATAGAGACCTCTTCGTCTCCCGGTGTCCGGTTCACAGTAGGCAGGGAAGAAGCCGTCATTAAGCTGCTCAGAGATGCGTTCTCAGCCCCTTCTGCTAGCCCCAGTCCACACTTGAGGACGATTTGGTTGAGATACCTGTGATAGCCGCGTCTGAACGTAGGATTCATGACACCGTAAACGATCCAGTTGACGGAGTTGTTGAGGAACAGGAACATGTTGCCCAGAATTATTACCTGTAATGTCATTTGTGTACATAGTTGTAAATTGTAATTTGTGTACATAAGTGTAAATAATTTGTACCCTTACTGTTCTGTCTTTTGGTTTATTGTAGCGAAAGCGATGTTTTATCGAGTGCATGTACTTATATGTAATGACTATGTAAAGCGTGGTGAGTCTGGTCATAGGCTGGAGTATCCGCTATATAAAAATCCGTTATTATTATTATTATTATTATTATTATTATGCAAAGTTAACGTTGATTTTATATTTTACGTTCTTACATACAACGCTTTTTTAGCTCAAGAGCTGCTCAATGCGCTGGTAGAAAAAACTGGATCTACGTGTAACTTAAAAACCGCCTGACGCCCATTTGCAGTGTTAGGCGCGTCGTATAACGCTCAGACAACTGAGCGCAGTTCTGGGCGACCGGGGGTGTGGGAGATTCAGGAAGGGACATAGTGCTTGCTGTGTGTACTGATGTAGAGGGCACTCAACTGCCTACGACATGAGGGTCAGGACATTTCAATACAAAATAATGATTAAAACAAAATAATTAAATTGAGGAGGTATATAATAGATAAATAAGAAACAGGTAAATAAACAAGCAAATAAATGAATGAATGAATGAATTAATTTATTAATTAATAAAACATTACTTCTGACCTCGCTTGGCACTGGGATGAGGGATTCGATGATGACGATGAGGCAGAAGGGGATAAAGCAGACGAACATGAGGACGAAGACGACGAAGAGGGAGCGAACGAAGGCCACTTCTCTCTCTTTCCTCTGTCGCTGGCGCTTCTGCAAACTCTGTATCACTGAGGACTTTTTCCCTGCAACATTGAATCTTTCAAATTAGAGCATAACGCCAGAGAATAGACCCAACGTTTCCCGGCGTGTCGTAAGAGGTGACTAACAGGACTGATGTCAGCACGGTATCACTGGGCGAAAGTCTTCTACACAGAGGTCACTGGCCAGGACGGAGGAACCTCACCTTACTATAGGTTTAACGACCACGTGCTCGGGGCCAATGCGAAGCACACTGTATACTCGTGGATTTCGGCTGTGACCAACAGCCTGGAGAGGATTGGGCCCCTCGCATTATTTAAATTAACGTCCCCGGACACAGTGCGTATAGGGGACAACTTGGGCCCCTCTAGGTCTTTCTTGCCTAAGTATGATGAAAAGAACCACTCGCTCTATACCGGATCGGTCATCGCCCGGATCACCAAGGATCGCGCCTTCCGTTGGCCACCAGGACGGAGGTGATAAGTGTGTTACTGATGGACAACTTAGCAAGATCCGCACGAGAGACAACATCGTCATAGGAACCTGGAATGTCAGGACCTAACTGCGGAGGAAAAATTAGACGAACTGGCCCACAATCGATGGAACATTTTTGGGATCAGCGAACTGCGCTAGAAAGGCCTTGGTGAAACAACGACCGACAAAGGCTACAAGCTTTATTTCGGCGGGAGAGATGACATGCACGAATACGGCATTAGATTCTTGGTCCACAAAGACTGTCATAGGTCGTCGCCCAGTCTCCAGTAGAATCATTACCATCCGTCTGAAAGCAGCCCCTTTCAATATCATCATTATCCAGGCCTATGCCCCAACATCAGACTATGACAACAACGAAGTCGATGATTTCTATGAATATCATCTGCAGGCTGTCCTTGACCAAGTGCCGAGGAAGGACATAGTCATAGTGCAAGGCGACTGGAATGCCAAAGTTGGCCAAGATGCATACCTCAATTGGGGAGACACATGTGGACCCCAGTGCAACAACGAGACAAACGACAGAGGTCTAAGACTCTTGGAGTTTGCCAGATACAACAATCTGATACTGGCAAACATGCTTGGTCTCCACAAAAAAATCCAGAGTATGGATTTCCAGTTCCAGCGGGGAGCATCACAACCAGATTGACTACATCGTAGTCAAGAAACGCTTCAGACCAAGCGTCAACATTGGCAGAACACGCACTTTTCAAGTAGCAGACATTGGAAGTGACCATGATCTCGTGATGATGTCTTTCCGGTTCCACTTGAAGAGAATAAACACAGCAAAGTGCACCAGACTAAAATTGGACCTGGACAAACTGCAGACCCGTAGGTGACATAAATATGCCAAGCCACAATTGGAGGGAAATTTGCATCACCTCTCATTTTGGGAGCTGGTGAAGTAGATGTCAACACCATCACAACCACCTTCAACTCAGCTGTGACAGATGCCGCCATTGAGATCCTTGCCAACCACCGCTCAAAAAAGAAACAGTGGATTACACCTGAGCTTTTAGACTTGTGTGACAAACGAAGAGAGATCAAAACGAAAAAGAACACCTCACAAGGAGCTGATGCCTACTGAATAATCAACAATGACATCCGAAAAGGCATGCGCACAGCAAAGGAGAACTGGATAAAAGATCAATGCAAGGAAATAGAGAACAGTCTGAACAAGAACAACAGCAAGAAGGCCTACCAGATTGATTATGAAGCAGCTGACAAGTGTTAAACAGCCCAAGGTCTACACGATCGAAAGCCTGCTCATCTTTTTGACAATGTCAGGCTGTGGCTATACTGCGATGAATGAATTTCACCCGACACCTGCTAGTCTTCAGCTAGAGAGATCTTCCAGAGCGTTGCTCCTTCTCTTGTGAAATTAGACAAAGAAAGACTACCTAGCCTTGTGGTCAGCCAATGCCTGCGAAAATCTTGTGAGATCTTAGCGCCGTCTATCGGGGGGTGGTGGCTATACATCAGCGAGATGAGGTCACAGCCTACCTGAGCGGCGTTAGCTTACACATGCTTAGCTCACAACTGACTTGTGTCGTCTGCTAGGCAGCGACATTACGTTACCCAGACCAAAGCACCCTGAACTAGTTCAGGCGAGAAGCCTTAGTGCAGGGTCTAAATAGCCTCTTGTGACAGTAACAAGATCTGGCAGAGTGGGGAGTGGCCTACACCATGGACCCAGTCATCACTCTTCCCAAAAAGGTTGACCTTCAGGAGTATGAAAATTACCGTACAATCAGCCTTATCAGCCATCCAAGCAAGGTTCTTCTGAAAATAATAGCAGGTGGAAACCAAAGCTAAACAAATCATAGCTGTAGAACAAGCAGGATTCAGGGCAGGGCGAAGTACCACTGAACAGAATAATCTGCGAGAAATAACTACAGCTTTTGACCAAGTCTGGCATGCAACTCTAAGGGCAACCATGAGAGTGTACATGAAGTCATAAAAAACCTGTATGACAAGGTTACAAGTGCAGTATACCACAACAGCGCCATCGGGAATTCGTTTAGAACAACAATCGGCGTGCGTCAAGGATGCCTACTCTCTCCAACACTCTTCAACATCTTCCTGGAGCGCATCATGTCAGATGCCCTTGTAGATCATCAAGGCTCAGTCAGCATAGGGGGCAGAGTAATCTCCAACCTCCGTTTTGTGGATGAAATTGATGCAATGGCTAGAGAGGAACAAGAACTTGAACAGCTAGAACAGAGGCTTGACACACCAAAGAAGACCAAAATGATGACAATCAACATCAATGGCATCAACACGGACATCAACGTCCAAGGCCAATTCCTCAACACGTTGCATAGCTTCAAATATTTAGAAAACATTTATCAGACAATGGGTCCCGACAGGAAGTTCTCTTCAAGATCGCACAAACAACTGTAACTTTGACAAGGTGGAAGCCCATTTAGAAAGACAGGATCACCAGTTTACACTCCAAGGTAAGGCTGCTGCGCTACCTTGTCATCTCCATTTTCCTATACTCTTGCTAAGCATGGACCCTCACAACAGAGCCACAACGAAGAATACAAAGCATGTAGATGAGGTGCTACAGAAGACTTCTTGGCATTTCCTATGCGCAGGCTAGCACATTACCAACGACGAAGTCCGACAGACCATCACGGATAACACGACGACATGCTCACGGTGGTGAAAAAACGGAAACTCCGATGGTATGGCCACGTCACCAGAGCATCAGGCATTGCAAAGGCCATCCTGCAAGGCACGGTTCAATGAGGCAGAATAAGAGGGAGACAGAAAAAGAGGTAGAAGGACAACATTCGAAAATGGACTGGCTTGACACTGAGCGAAGCTATGTGGAGTTGCTGAGGACAGAGAAAGATGGAGTACGCTGGTTAAACAATCATCTGTGGTGCCCCCAAACACTTTCTAGTTACGGAACAGGATATAAATAGAATAGGATAGGTCGGGGAAAGTACCAAGCAGCATCGTTAATAATTCTCATCAATATCTTCGTCGGCGTCATCATCATCATCATCATCATTTAGTCAATGAATCACTCATTCCACGATCATCGCCATCACCAACTCACTATTTTATTATAACTTTAAGCACTGCTCTAATGTTTGCTATATTATTTCCTCGTAAAAAGTACTAAAGAGATTTTTTTTGTAACTGAATTGAAACTACCACCATTCGCGTCCACGTAAGCAATCATATTCGTCGTCGTAATTGTCACCGCCTCCACAATATATTACGATTAAGGTTTCTGGGCTTCGAAAGAAAATCCACCGGCCCGAATGACGAAGTGGGTTACTGTCTGGTATAATTTGGGCGCGTGTTTAAATATTAATCTCTCTCTCTCTCTCTCTCTCTCTCTCTCTCTCTCTCTCTCTCTCTCTCTCTCTCTCTCTCTCTCTCTCTCTCTCTCTCTCTCTCTCCCCCCTCTCTCTCTCTCTCTCTCTTTCTCTCTCCATCTCTCCATCTCTCTCTCTCTCTCTCTCTCTCTCTCTCTCTCTCTCTCTCTCTCTCTCTCTCACTCTCTTTCTCTCTCTCTCTCACTCTCTTTCTGCCTTATTTATTATGCCGGTGATTGCGAAGTGGCCAGCACCTTGAGATGAATTGTGGGCGCAATATTTTACACTTTCAATAAAACATAGAAGAAGCCTTACCCAAGCAGCTGCGTCTTCCGGGGCTGGAGCGTTTAAAGAGCGTCTTACGTCGATTTTTGGGCGTTACCGCCAGTGTCTGCAAGGACGTCGTCTGAAAAAGCCCCCCTAGGTTCGAGCCCCCAGCTGATGTCGAGGAACTGCTCACGGCGAATCGTTTGGATAATGGTAGGGAAGAAACCCTGGGGAACTGTTTAGTGCGTTTTGCTGTGGAGAAATTTTCCAGGCTTTCATCTTCTTCTCCTATGCAATTCAACGTTGGTAACGACAAAGCTTTCATTGCTTTTCTCGCTTCCATCATCATTACGGCTCCCAAGTGATCTTCACAGTTGGTATTTCCGTTCCCTGCAATATCCTCGATGTTGTCTCCGTTTTCTCTACTGTGGTTATCGCCGCCATGTACTTCTCCGGCTTGACCCCTTTCTTCTTCTTCTTCTTCTTCTTCTTGTTTTTCTCTTTCTCCTTTTTTCTCTTCTACTCCTTTCTCTTTTTTCCTCCACGATCTTCTAGCGAAAAGCCGACGTGGCACGGACAATTTTTCCTTGAAATTTTTCAGAGCTCTAACATCGCTCTTGCTCCCTTGCACATTCCTACTGACTGCTTTCAGTTTGTCATCAGCCTTGGCCGCCTCCTCCTGTATCGCGTCTTGACTGACAACGATGTGAAAACTCTGGTGTTTTCCAAAAGGAGACTTGGGCAACTTGACCATCAGACGTTGATGTAGTGTCGTCTTTTCCAGTTCTGCAAATTGAACAATCGAAACGCATCAACTTAAAAAAAAACGGCTTGATATTAGACTACTTTACAATCCATAATACTATTTGTGTTCGTTACAATCAATAATACTATTTCGGTTACAAATACGGTCATTCTATTTCTGGCTGCTAAATCAGTTAATACTTAAGGAAAGTTGCTCTTTAGACTGTTTTGACGGTAACTTTAATATAATAAGGCCGGGTAAGGTCGTTATTTATCAAGATAAAAGTACTGTACAGATTTATTTAACATATTATATTATACCTGTTAAATCCTGTCAGCTGGATTTCGTCAAAACCCAAATCTCACCTTTGTGAACACAACAAAATACAATAGCGAGCGCTGTGTCCAGGTGGGCTAAGGCGGGACTAACTTGCCTTGTCCACAAGCCAGAAACCAATGGCGCCTGATAGGTGTGGGTTCGATCCAGCATCTGGGCGTTATGTTTCTCCGAATAATATTTAATTTCGACGCGGGCAACGTCTCGGGGGTTTTCTGCGGGTACTCAGGTTTGCTCCCAGTAAAATTTCAATAACATAAAGATCACAAATAATGTTAGGTAGGTTGGGTTTGGGCGTGCCACAGGCTGCGACTACGCCTTCCCCAGGGGAGGCGGCCCAGAGTTTCCCGATAAAAAAAGGGATAATAAACTGCAACCCCCCCAAAAAAAATTGAAGAACCTGTTACACTTCATAAACTGGTCAAAATTCAAACATGTTATTATTTTATTTTATTTATTTATGTTATTTTATGTTATTTTATTTTATTTATTTTATTTATGTACAAACTTTATTTTATTTTATTTTATTTCATTTTATTTTATTTTATGTACAGACTTTCTTTGCGTGGAATAAATAAACTCCCACAGGAACAAGCGTCCGTTTGCAATAATCGTAGAGGAAATTAACATTATTATGCCTACTTAACGTCCACTAAAATAACAATCATGTAAATAATCAAATAACTGTATAAGTAGACCAATCTCAACAGCTGTACAACCTACAACCGTGGAATACACATACCAGGAGGAGATTTCAAAGTCACTGCAACAGCAGCAGCAGCACTACCACCATCGCAGCTGCCTGAATTGTCCATTTCAGTTCCATTCCTAGACGGTACATCTGAAGTGTCCTCTCTCGTGTAAGAAATGTCCTCGGCCATGGAACTCACGCTCTCATCTCTGGTACCCAAACTGCTACCGCATTCCGCCATAACCTGTGCAGCGCGAAACATTGTCAACTACAAGGTTTAAACACTTTCGTCGTTGTGATACAGTTTCACATTAAACTCCTCCGAATAAAAGCATAAACTGATGTCTAGTCTGTGGACGCACGCATTCCGTCGCCCGGGCTTTAAAGAATCCGGACGCTCATGTCCTAGCCACGTTCTCCCCTATTCCCGGTTGCTCCGGATTGTGCTCAGTTGTCTGGATGTCAGACAATGCGCAAAATGCAACAGGTGAGTGCCTCGGGCGGCTTGAGTTAGATCCTGTATCGGCCAGCGCCTTGAGCAGCAGTTGAGCTGGTAAAGCGCTATATAAAAACGATTTTAAAAAATGCTTCACTCCTTTCAAGAACACAGGAAGAAAGTTAATGTGATATAACGTCACGTGAACTATTGTTGTTGGGAATTATTATTATTGTTATTATTATTATTATTATTATTATTATTATTATTATTATTATTATTATTATTATTATTATTATTATTATTATTATTGTGGGTGTTTTTTTTTTTTTGGTTTTGTTTTGTTTTGTTTTGTTGTTGTTGAAATAATGTTGTTGATTTTATTGTCTTCATTCATCAAGATGATAAGACCAAAAAAAAAATAATAATAAATAAATAAATAAATAATAATAATAATAATAATAATAATAATAATAATAATAATAATAATAATAATAATAATAATAATTACAATAATAATAATAAGAAGAAGAATAATGTTTTAAATAAAAAAAATTAAACGATTATATTAATCTTGCAACAGGTGAATCAAAGATTATTTTCGCTAAGGTAATACACAAAGCATAATTAATTTCTTTTAAGGAAGTTTTGTCGTTCATCTCCAGCGGTAAAATAGGGGCAACAGTAGAGCATGCAAACAACATGTGTTCTAAAGACAAAGGTCTGCCACAGGCACATAAAATATTTTTACAATATTTCGGTCTTATTGCATTAAGCCATATTCGATTTGCCATTGAGGAAATAGCTCTTGAGACTTTACTCTGCTCTTCAAATTGTGTGTCAAATATAATTTGTCTAAGTAAACTATGTTCAATATGATGTTGTATTTCTTTAGGGGATTTCTTCAATGCAATAACCTTGGAGTTCAAATTTGAGGCACCCTGTTTTGCCCCCCTATCTGCCCAGTCATTATATAGAAACCCACTATGTGACGGTATCCAGCAGAAACTTACATCTGTTCCGTTAACAATTAAATTGTTGATTAGATGCTTTATTTCAATAATAATTTATTTTCTTTCCTTAGACTTGTTTGATTGCAATGCCTCCAGGACGGTCATTGAATCTACACACACAACAATTTGCAAAATATTTGTAGACAGACTTTCAATTTTGCTTAGAGCCATTAAAACTGCTATTAATTCTGCAGTGAAAATCGAAATCCCCTTACCTAAATAAAAAGATTCTTTTATATTTAATTCTGGTATTACATATGCCGCTCCTGCATCGGATGATTCTAGCACAGAACCATCTGTATAAATTTTTAAATGTTGATAATATTTGCTTTCCAGGTGTAATCGAGCCTTTGTGGCCAGAATGGCTGCATTATTAGATTTATTTTCTGTACAATAATGAATATCAAAATAGTCTGTTTTAAGTTCCCACGGTGGTAATGGCGACGTACAGGAAATTGGATCTAGAACTACGAAGTCTTCTTGAACAGTTTGCATAAGATCTTTTGTATATGTTGCATTAGGAAATTGGATCTAGAACTACGAAGTCTTCTTGAACAGTTTGCATAAGATCTTTTGTATATGTTGCATATTTGTTGAAATAATTTATATTCAGGAATGCTCTCATTGCGATCCAATTTTAAGTAAAAATTGTAGCTGCGATAAAACTTCACGCGAAGTGCTGAATAAACTCGACACATTTTGCAATCATTAAAGTCTGTACTATACTTGGATACTTGCGTCGCCTTCTTTAACGCGAAAGCTGTTGTCCTCGTGGTCTCGCGTAGTGTTAAAGCTGTTTTCATCAGCATATTCGGGCAAATCCGCCCCTCTTTGCCAGTCCCAAGGTCCCAGGGGGGGAGAGAGAGAGGACGACGATTTATGCCTTGACTTGTATTTCTTCGTCGATGCCTTCCATTTGGCGATAATCTTATGCCGCTGTTGTAGTTCTTTCCTCACCATTGGATACCTGCAAAAGTGATTCAAAGTTTCAAAAACTATAGTTGCCGTTGATGTTATTTTTAAACAAATCTTAATTTTATTTTCTTTCTTTCTTTCTTTCTTTATTTTTTTGAGGATAGTCGTTCTTGTAAGGCAGTTGTTCAGTTTTTGAACCTATTCAGAATCAGAAACCTTTTATTGTCTCCAACAAAATTTAAAGGGATACTGGTGTACAAATACATAGAATTTGCTCAAGTTTCTGTTAAATAAACAGCAACAAAACTTGTATAAAATTGACCCTAGCACAATGGGATTTCCCTTCAGTTTTCGATACTCTGTCGTTTTCATAGCTCAAGGGAAGTAACTGCCTGCTTTTAGCTGCAGGCATGCATCTAAAACCCGGAAGTATTGTGTAGAATTTTTTTTTTTTTTTTTTTTTTACATAACCAACATTTTCTGGAAAACACTGCATTGGGTTTTTTGAGAACACAGTTCATTTTATAGCACAAGTAACTTTGACCTGCTGCTCAGTCTCATCCTTGCGTTCCTCCAGAACCTGAAGATGGCAAAGTTGCAGTAGCCAATGAGTAGCATGGGGATGGTGGAGTAGGTAATCACCATCACTTTGGGATACGTCACGCCATCCCGCTTAAACGAGCAAGAGTGCGCCCTGAAAATAGATGTGTGTAATGCTATCCTTATCATCATCAGTAGCACAAGCGGCTTCTTTATTTCTTTCTTCATACTAATTCGTAGGCATACGTGTATTATGTAGAAGTTCGAAGTTCAGTTAGGTGCTGCATTTATAATGACGTTATTTGTTTATGACGTAAAGGATTAGTTAGACGTAGAGTGTGTGGAGGGATGAAAATAGCGGCCGTCAGAAGTTAGTGATTTTGTGCTCAGCACAAATTTAGTTTTGAAGGAGCTCAAAACAGTGGGTGATGCTGATGGGACAAGCTAAATGGTGCACGGGTGTGTGGTCCGCAACCTGCAAATTGTTTAGTGGGATCAGCAACCTAAAGCCTCGGTCAGACATAACGATCCTCATAAGATTTACCCGTTTATACGCTACAATCAGTTGTACATCAAGCTTACGCTAAAATCTCAAGCGAATCCATCGAAGACTCAGAGGACATAACATGTTCTAATTCCTGCGATGAAATCATTAGTCCGGACCAATCTGAACGTGATGTGGCGTCCTTGATATTGCGACTGAAGAAAATGGCCGACACCACAACACTAAGGTTGTCATCAGATCCCGAGTACAGTACTTCAGATTGTTGGAGCGCCCGCGCCATTGGCGCATATTTTATCAGAATGGCGCGTAACAGTCAAAGTGAACGCGCCAGGCTGTGTGTGATTGGCTGGCAGCCAAGCACAACAACCAATCAGCGAACATCTATCAGTTTTACCTTGCAAAGGCGAAATCGTCTTAACTTTTCAACACTTGTGGAATCGAGTAATCTTTTTGCTAAAGACAAGATGTCACCGAAGAAAAAGCTCAAACAAAGTGAAAACCTGCGGACATGCCCTTTATGAGTGCAGTGCAGGTGTGGGTGGAAAAACGCAGGCGGTATCTGTTCAAGAAGGACTAGGTGAACATACGATACGAATACCTTCGATTATCAATGACCCATCTTTTTTCAAAATTGACCCATCATTTTGCATGGCCATGGGTCATTGGGCCCATGATATCTAAAAACAATCTGAAGCACTGCGAGTATCTCCCTCCTCCTATGGCCCTTCCCCTCCTCCCTCCCCCCCCCTTGCCCCTTTCTTGCCATCGACAGAAGTTTCCGCTTCATCTGCTACTAAAACTGCTAAAATATGGCAAACGCATTGAACAAATTATATGAATTAATCGGTAGGTCTGAACGGGGCTTAAGTATGAGGAAAATCTAGCTGGAAAGGGAGTGACGGACATGTAATCCTTCGAACGGTCAGCGTTGAAGGAGCACAAAAACAGTCGTATTTTATTCATGTATCATTGGGTATGTGTACATTTTTATTTAATGATACCTGATGGAAATTTGCGAGCGTTGTGGCCAAGTGGGCTCAGGCGGGACTAACTTGCCTTGTCCACAGGCCAGAAACCAATGGCGCCTGACAGGTGTGGGTTCGATCCAGCATCTGGGCGTTATGTTTCTCCAAATATTATTTACTTTCGACTAGGGCAACGTCTCGGGGGTTTTCTCCGGGTACTCCGGTTTGCTCCCCCAGCAAATTTTTTAAATCACAACTAATGTTAGTTAGCTTGGGTTTGGGCGCGCCACAGGCTGCGACTACGCTTTCCCCAGGGGAGGCGGCCCAGAATTTCCCTATGGAAAAAGGGACAATAAGGTAAATAAAATAAAATAAAATAAAAATAAAATAAAATAAAATAAAATAAAATAAAATAAAATAAATTTATAAATTATTTGGCGAAGTCTGGAAATCTTGCAATGATCGCGCGCGTACTCGGGAAAGGTCTAAAGTTGACGGACAATCCGACGCAGAAGGGACATTGAATAGACTGGGTAAGATTTGTTTGGCCAAGATGATTTACAAATGATTCGATTCTTGAATGTTAATGTGTGGAATGGGGGAATGTTTTAGATTTGTAATTCTGGAATTCATATATAATTTTGTTGTTGATTATTCACGTTCGAAATCGATCGGAATAATTCGTAAATCTTCGGAAGCCGTTGGCGGTTGTCAAGATACAAATATGTCGTCAAGCCGGCGGAAGTGACTGTCGTGTAGGAAGCAAGAGATTGATAGGAATATGTTATAGTACTCCTTGCTTAAGGTGACCCCCCACGGGACCAAATTTTTGTTTGATCTTATCCGAGGGGCACCCTAAACAGTCCTCTGATAAGATCAACTACCAGTAAAAAAAACTTGATCTTATACGAGGTGCTAAATTTTTTTGTTGTGCGTGTGTGTGTGTACATGTGTGCACGTTGATGTTCGCGTATGCATGTATGCATTACTGTATATGTATTTTTTGTGCGTGTGTATGATGCATAAGCACACACTCAAACACTCAAACGAACGGATGCAAGCATGCATACACATACACACACTCTCACACACACACACACACACAAACACATTGACGCGCACGCACGCAAATGAGAATAAAAAATAACAAGTATGCACCAAGACAGTTACTGGGTGTATTTGCAGAAAACCTTACACAAGTTTAACTAATTGTTCATTTTGTCTACGCCACGGCATATGGTTTATCACTAGTGAATGAAGTCAATTCAGGGTAAGGTCCACTGTGGCAATACGTCCCGTTACACCTGTCTACACCGCCCATGGGTCGCACTCTGTCAAAGTGGTTCCCGTGTGTATTGCAGAGTGTCGCATAACGCGGATGCTGGCTGGACGTGACAGGTGTTCTGGGATAGAATTCCATCTCAAAACAGGAAGTGACCTCATAAATGACGTCATCTGTGACATCAATTTCTCTTAAGCAGTAGTCTCCTCGATTTGGGAACCAAAACGGGGTTGACGTTATCCGAGGTTTTCCCTTATGCGAGGTGACGCTAAGCGAGGAATTCTATTTGGTACAAAGAAGGTGTTTGTCCGGGACCAACAACCTGATTGATCTTATCCGCCTTGTGACCTTAAACGGTAGTGACGTTAAAAGAGGAGTACTGTATATAATATGTGATAGATGCTTCGAGCGGGAGGAGCCCTTCGAACGGGGTGGGGGGGGGGTGAGCACTTTAAACGGGAGAAAGAAGAGTACTTCAGCCTTGGGAGGTGAACTTCACACCTTGGTGAGGAGACTTTGTACCTTGGAAAGAACATCAAACGGAAAATGATGTCATTAGCCGTTGGTAGATAGATAGTCAATGTTTATAGGGTCCAGCGGACTGCTAAGAGCCGAATCAGGACCACTTTAGCGTGGATGGAAAGCCATGACCGTGAGAGATTGATTTTAACATTGAGTTTGCGTACTACTCCGAAGTTCATGTATTTTGGAAGAAGAGGAAGAAGAATATGATCTAGAATGAATAACTCAGCGGCGAATACAATCATCGGAATATCTGTGTGACTATTTGAAAGAACTCTCATCGTATGTTGTATATTTGTGCGTTGAGTTTAGAGAAACATTGATGATTATATAACACTGTGTGCATGCAGTAAGTTTGAGAATGAATGAAGGAGTTATGTTTGCATGAGATTATACGTTATTTTATTTGTATGTCTTAAGATATGAGATTAATTAATAATGAACACAAAAAGGAAACATCCAACAATTCTGTGTACGCCTTTTATGTCCTCCCTGTTGTGACAACCGACAGCAGCAGCTTCTTCTTCTTCTTCTTCTTCTTCTTCTTCTTCTTCTTCTTCTTCTTCTTCTTCTTCTGCTTCTCTTCTTCTTCTTCTTCTTCTTCTTCTTCTTTTTCTTCTTCTTCTTCTTCTGCTGCTGCTTCTCCTTCTTCTTCTTCGTTAAGCAGTATACAGAAGTAACGAGAAACAGGAACGACTCATAACAAACTTTAATATGTAAAGCTGTCAGCTCTACTGTTCAGTTCGTTCGTTCGTACATGCTAAACGAAACTTCAATATTGTTTTCCTTTAGAGCGACACGCCGGAAACATCTGCAAGGGGTGAGGTCGGGAGGGGAGAGGGGGGCGGGAAAGAGGTCTAAGATATATTTATATAGGCCTAAATTATTTAATCATTTCTAATATGTATCGCATTTCAGCTCAAGAGCCGCTCAAGGCGCTGGCCAATACGCGATCTAGCTCAAGTTCGAGGCGCCCTCTTGCAGCCTTTGGGCGCATCGCCTCAACCTCTGCAAAAACATGGAAAACGGCGGACAAAAAAATGTGTCTAGAAATTTCCTTATCGAGCAAAGTTTTATCCAACGAGAAAGGTAAAAACTTTTTTTTTTAAACAAACAAACAAACAAACAAACAACAAAAACATCAAAACACACACACATACACACACACACACAACCTTACCGTTTATTATAGTGGAAATCCCCTGCCTCTTCGTGACCCTTGGGGACGAGCACAGGCGGTAGAGCAAGTATTATTCCCACCAGCCACAGGCAAGAACAAATCCAGACGGTCTTTTTGACGGTGAACACACGACGGTAAATATGGGAACGACACACATGGATGTAGCGGTTGATGGAGATGCTGACCAGTGATGTTACTGATACCTGTATAAAAGAGCAGTGTGGACATTGCCGAGCGTTCAGAGGCCATCTTGAACAGAGCGATTATCTAATCATTGTTTTTCAGGGTTTAGTTGTGTGTAAGGTCCAGAAACGACGCCAGATTTATTTACTCGCCTATTTTTAGTAGTTGCATAGATCATTACTGGCCGAGAAATGTCTTTCTTTCTTTTTTTCTTTATTCGTTCATTCCCCGTTCGAGAGCATAATTCAAGCCGCCCGAGGCGCCCGTTTGCTGCTTGAGCTAGGCGCATCGTGTGACTGAAGGACCCAGAGGAATAAACAAGTGATGTTCGACCAGCGCTTTGAGCAGCTCTTGAACTGGAAAAGCGCTAGATAAGATCGATTAATTAAAAAGATTAAATAACTTACACATTTTAGTCATTACCCCCATGAAGGTCCGTACCTATCAAACTAAGGTATTAGATCTAGCATTTAGATTTTTGATTAGGTATTACCATGTAGCGGAAAGGAAGGCGACTGGTTGAGGCTTGGGAGAGAAGTTGTCTACCTTGAATTTCTTGGTTAGACTAGCCTTGGGTGGCTCCGGCTGTGCAGAATCCTTTGGGGATTCCATTGGGTTATGCAAGACAAGGCGACACGACATTTGTTCTCCCAGGCTGACCATTCGCCTTCTGCTTTTGGTGGTGAGCTGGACTACATTGTCGGCAGGCATTTTATGCAGGTCGGTGGCAGCGACTTGTGTTGAAGTGTTGTGGCACCAGTAGCCGGCAACCCGGTTTACGACCAACAACGCTTCCCCGCCTTGCAGGGCAAATATTTTTATGTCCCTCTTATGAGGGATAAAATAAAAATAACAGATCGAGTTCGGCCGTGTTCTCAAGGTTGGTGGCCGAGCGACATGAGTTAAACTCTCCGCTCGGCTACAACAACATGAGAAAAATGAGTTCAACATTAATTTTCATGAAGCCTAACACCAACATTCCAAAACCCGGGGTGTTTGGAGTGCCATTCTTTCATGCATACGTCTGCACGCAATTACATTAAAACCATGTCTCACTTGTATTTTAATTATTGATTGATGTAGGTTTTGTCCCCCTACCCCTTCCCCCCTCCCCCCTCGCCCCACTACCACCCCCACCCCACCTCCTCGCCGCGGATTCTGGACTTCTGACGCCTCATTTAGCGGTAGATGTGTTGTTCTACTGTTAATTCCGTACTCACCTCACATAGGAAGGCAACGATGACACCATTCGCTTCGCAATGAGTAGTATTTAGGACCGGATGACGGCCAAGAATGAGGTCAAGGACGAAGAAAGAGAACCAATATGCCAAGGTCAGCATGTCTGCCAAGGCCAAGTTGGCGATGAATAGGTTGTGAACGCATTTCTTGCGTACGAAGCGCCTGTTGTACACAATATTTATTGCAACATCATTAACCTAAATGTACATTACACTGTACACCTAAATAGTATTTATTGTAGGTTACAACTGCTAGGGTAGTTAAAGTGAGACTGGGGTCATTTTAAAATATAACAAATTAGACTAGTAAGTACGATCTAAGATTATTTTTAATTTACAATTTTAAGGCGACAGCTCTCCAGTAAATCTGTAAGCAGCTTTAAAAAAAACGACCACCTGAAAAGTGGGCAGACAGACAGGCAGACGATCTTACACAGAGAGAGCAACCAACAGACCAACCAAAACATGACGAGTGGACACAGAGAGAGCCAGACAGACAAAGAACCAGACAATCAGACACAGATGTTATGCACAGGCTACACCTGAGTTTGAAAGCTGACAGACAGCATGACTAACAGATAATCAGACAGACAGACAGACAAATAAGTTATGCATAAGCTTCACCTGAGTATGACAGCGATGAGCATCCAGTTTCCCACCACACCGCTGATCACCATAGCAACGCCCACGGTTGAGAAAACCACTCGGGCGCACTCGGAAATGTCTTCCCCGACAAACTCAGTATCATTGTCATAGGATATGTTTGCTGCTGACGACGAGTTCATCATAGGTGTTCGTCGTTACCAGTGCTGCACTTTACTCAGCCTACAGGACTATTGCTACACGATTTGGGTGCCTGTCTTTTAGAACGCTTACACTATATACAGGAATACAGAAGGGAAACAATTCATAGAGACGTTGTACGCGGGACTATAATAACAATACAATAATATTCTTTAAATAGCAGCAAGCTACCCTCACAAAATTGCCGATACACGTTACAACTACTATGTGGCAAGAAGTGTATCAGACTAGTTAATGTACTTCAACTTGGAAGTTCAAAAAGCTAACGGTACTTTCACTTTCGTTCTTCCACCATTCCTTGTTCATACAATCTACAAGTTGTTTGGATTGTTTTCAAAACATTTTTGCTGGACTCTACTGTTGAAATAATAATTATCCTGGTCTTTTTTGTGTGTATTTGCGTAATTGTCTTAATATCTATTCATGTGCATACTTGTGTACAGCACATTACAAACAGGGTAAGGCTATTTCAGGCCAACTAATACAGCTAATACAGCGTATATGTTTTGCCGTTGAGAAAGTCATTTTGTGACACTTTAGTGGTGTAAGCAGTGCAGTTTTGTGTTGGAAATGCTTTTTTTAAATAATGCTTTTGTTGTTATATTTATGTGCAAAAGTTTCTTGCGAAAGCATGAACTATGCTGCTAAGACACTTGGAGACCACATTCTGTTGCAAGATTTCCCTTCATTTTGATCGCATACATGTACATGACACATGCACCCATAGGATGAAATGCACCAGTTTCGCAATTATCTCATTTATTCCTTTGTTTTATGTGTAGTTTCGTACACCTCCATGTTCGCAAGACGTTTAGTGAGTCTCAGTGTACTTATTCAATAAACACAATGTTTGTTCTGGTTTGATTTATTTTCTTAAAACCTGTCACTTTTCCCAAGATATTAACATTACACACCATGCGCTGGTTAACTCTATATCTTGTCACTGTACACGGTAATTTTCACATTGATGTTCGTTGTTGTTGTTGTTGTTTGTAGATTATAGTCACACGACACTTTCGCATATAGGTGACTACTGGACCGATTTATACTGACACCAGCGGGCCAATTGTTGGTAAAGGGGAAAATAATATGATCACACGTTGACCAATCCGGGATTCGAACCAGCGACCTTTCGGTTATTAGCAAGACGCTCTTACCAACTGAGCTACCCGGCCCCACTTTGATGTTCCTTTTCTTTTGCGCACTGTATTCAAACTCGTCTTATTACTTCATTAGATGTCTATTTCCTTTCAAATCTGTCACGTCACTGTTCGTGTGATGTTTTCATTTCAAATCACCAAATTCCCAAATGACACTCTTAAACAGAACGAATGAACACTGAAGTTCAGTGTCAACACTTACTATTGGCAATCCGTCAGGCGGAACGTTTAAACTTTGGATAATGTGCAGTACACAACAGTGGCTAACTCTGTATGCTGAACTAACTTTACTCCGTAAGTTTCACATTATAATGTTTACAATTAAGTAGAGTTTTCGTGATACGATTCTTTTTTGCAAACGTTTTAACGGAAAACATTGTCAGAAACTTCCAATGCGGACAGTAAACTGTTTCGCCCACAGGCGCGCGTATTCCTGTGATGATTGTTGTAATGTTTGTTTAGATCTACCTATTGTGTGGATGATATTTGTATTTATGGGATAGTTTGTGTATAATAATATTGTCATGCGTTATATTCTTAAACAGGTGCTGAATGCTGTATGTGTACATTTTATGTCATGCAGTATGCGGTTTGATTATGTGAGTCTTTGTATTGCCGCTTCACACAGGCACACAAAATTGGAACAAAGTTTATTTGACTTGACTTATTTGTTAGAGATGCCGAAGTCTAACGGCGTCTCTCTCTCTGTCTCTCTCTGTCTCTCTCTCTCTCTCTCTCTCTCTCTCTCTCTCTCTCTCTCTGTCTCTGTCTCTGTCTTTGTCTCTGTCTCTCTCTCTCTGTCTCTCTCTCTCTCTCTCTCTCTCTCTCTCTCTCTCTCTCTCTCTCTCTCTCTCTCTCTCTCTCTCTCCAGCGCGTCTTTCGATTCTCTCTCTCTGTACTATTAAATCCTATCCTATCCCGTAATTCTGAGGTCGTTGGGGCACCACAAATGATCGTTTAACCTGCATATTCCATCTTCCTCTGTCGATGTCATGTCCCCAACAACCCTGATGTCTTCGCTCAGTGTCAAGCCAGTCCATTCTCGAACGTTGTCCTCCCACCTCTTTTTCGGTCTCCCTCTTCTTCTACATCCTTGCATTGTGCCTTGCAGGATTGTCTTTGCAAGTCCTGATGATCTGGTGATGTGGCCATACCATCGGAGTTTCCGTTCCTTCACCACTGTGAGCAGGTCATCGTGTTGTCCAACTGCTTGTGTGATGGTCTGTCGGACTTTGTCGTTGGTGATGTGCTGGGTATAGGAAATGCCCAGAAGTCTTCTGTAGCACCCCATCTCCATGCTTTGTATTCTTCGTTGTAGATCTGCTGTGAGGGTCCATGTTTCGCAAGCGTATAGGAAGATGGAGATGACAAGGTAGCGCAGCAGCCTTATCTTGGAATGTAAATTGATGGTCTTGACTTTCCAAATGGGCTTCAACCTTGCCAGGGCAGCAAGTATATTTAAATATAGACGCTCTCACATCCACATATGGGCGCCTGTGGATTCGCCCCTTATTTAACAAAGGAAGAATCATTTCTAGTTAACAGGCCTAGTATTCACACTATGCAAAACTCCGTTAAAAACATTTTACATTCTCAGAAACGTAGCTCATGGGAGGGTACGGTTGTGTGTTTTAAATCCCTCTCTCTCTATACTCTTTGAACTAGTAATGAATGTCCTGTCCTATCATATCATATCCCGTTACTCAAAGGTCGTTGGGGCACCACAGATGAGTACTGACTACAGTTGCGATTTTAGGCCGAAAGTTACAATTTCATTTAATTAATTAAAAATTACAACAACACCAATGGCATCAACACGGACATCAAAGTCCAAGGCCAATCCCTCAACACAGTGCATAGCTTCAAATATTTAGGAGCCATTGTATCAGACAATGGGTCCCGACAGGAAGTCCTCTCCAGGATCGCACAAACAACTGCTGCCCTGGCAAGGTTGAAGCCAATTTGGAAAGACAGGACCATCAGTCTACATTCCAAGGTAAGACTGCTGCGCTACCGTGTCATCTCCATCTTCCTGTACGCTTGCGAAACATGGACCCACACAGCAGATCTACAACGAAGAATACAAACATGGAGATGAGGTGCTACAGAAGACTTCTGGGCATTTCCTATACCCAGCACATCACCAACGACGAGTCCGACAGACCATCACACAAGCCATTGGACAACACGATGACCTGCTCACAGTGGTGAAAAACGGAAACTCCGATGGTATGGCTACATCACCAGATCATCAGGTCTTGCAAAGACCCTCCTGCAAGGCACAGTGCAAGGAGGTTAGAAGAAGAGGGAGACCGAAAAAGAGGTGGGAGGACAACATTCGAGAATGGACTGGTTTGACACTGAGCGAAACCATCAGGGTTGCTGAGGACAGGGAAAGATGGAATACGCTGGTTAAACGATCATCTGTGGTGCCCCTACGACCTCCGAGTCACGGGATAGGATAGTTACAATTTTCCAAACTGTACAAAATAAATGAGATACTAAGAAACTATATATTATGTCTTTTGAAAAACATTAATTTTTTTAAAAAGGTAAAAAAAAAGAAAAAGAAAAAGAAAATGGTATGGGCGCGAAGCGATCTTAAACAAATTGCCCCAGACAATGACAGTTGTCCTACAAAACGCATATCAAGGAGAGAACACTGTTTAAACGTTCTAAACTCTCAGTGCCATCTACATCATCTTTTAATGTGCCAACAAGTCTAATTCCCCAATAAAGGTACTGTCACACACTAACACACACAAACACACACACACACACAAACACACAAAACCCTAATCATTGATACCTATCCTATCCTATTTTATCCCGTAACTCGAAAGTCGTTGGGGCACCACAGATGATCGTTTAACCAGCGTACTCCAGCTTTCTCTGTCCTCAGCCGTCCTTATGGCTCCACTCAGTGTCAAGCCAGTCCATTCTCCAACGTTTTCCTCCAACCTCTTTTTCTGCCTCCCTCTTCTTCTACCTTCTTGGATCGTGGCTTGCTGGATGACCTTTGCAAGGCCTGATCCTCTGGTGATGTGGTCATTCCGTCGGAGTTTCCTGGGTTTTTTTAAATCACTGTGAGCAGGTCATCGTGTTTGTCCAATGGCTTGTGTGATGGTCTGTCGGACTTTGTCGTTGGTGATGTGCTGGGTATAGGAAATGCTCAGAAACCTTCTGTAGCACCTCATCTCCATGCTTTGTAATCTTCGTTGTAGTTCTGCTGTAGGGGTCCATGTTTCGAAAGAGTATAGGAAGATGGAGATGACAAAGGAGCGCAGCAACCTTACCTTGGAGTGTAGACTGATGGTCCTGTCTTTCTAAATGGGCTTCAATCTTGTCAGGGCAGTAGTTTGTGCTATCCTGGAGAAGACTTCCTGTCGGAACTCATTGTCTGATACAATTGCTTTTAAACATTTGAAGTTGTGCACCGTGTTAAGCGATTGGCTTTGGACTTTGATGTCCGTGTTGATGCCATTGGTATTGTTGGCCATCATTTTATTCTTCTCTGCGCTTATTTCCATTCCAAAGGCTCTGGAGTTGGCCCCAAGCCTCTGTATCAGCTGTTCAAGTTCGTGTTTCTCTCCAACCAATCCATCTGTGTCATCCGCAAAACGGAGATTTGAGATTGCTCTACACCCTAGGCTGACTGTATCTTTATGATGTGCAAGGGCATCTGACATGATGCGTTCTAGAAAGATGTTGAAGAGTGCTGGAAAAAGAATGCATCCTTTGTCAACGCCGATGGTTGTTCTGAATCATTTCCCGATGACGCTGTTGCGAAGGACTGCACTATTAACCTTGAAATAAAGGCTTTAATAATGTTGGTGCTGATGTTATACACTCTCATGGTTGCCCACAGAATTGCATGCTAGACTTGGTTAAACGCTTTCTTGAAGTCTACAAAAACATGATACAGATGTTGTTGGTTCTGTAGGTATTTTTCACAGATTATTCTGCGGTTAAAAATCTGCTCAGTGGTACTTCGTCCTGCCCTGAATCCTGCTTGTTCTTCAGCTATGGTTTGTTCAGCTTGGGGTTTCATTGTGTTGAGTATTATTTTTTGGAGGACTTTGTTGGGTTGGCTGATGAGACTGATGATGCGGTAGTTTTCATATTCCTGAAGTTTACACTTTTTGAGACCATGGAACTTTAAAACCAGGAAACCTCGCTTAGAACAAACAAAACATTCATATTCTAAAATATTTATCAAAAGTAGGAATAATGCCTTCCCCATGTTCCTGGTCGGATGCATTGGCTGAATAAATTGTAAACATCAATCTCTGCTCTCTGCACATTATCAGTTGTTATGTTGTTAGCTTCCGTTAGGCACTTAACGGAGCATCACGCACGAAGTTAAATAATATCCTGATCGATTTGAAAAAATCAAATAAGCTTACAATAAATTTTTCCAAATTTATGAAAATCACACACACACACACATGCGTGTACGAGGTAAAAATGGGGTAATTTCACCTACTTCGCGGCCCTTAGGCGGCGAATTAGGTCAAGTTTCTTCAAAAAAGGCACTTTTTCGCAAGAAGTTTGACCTACTTCCTCGCCTATTAGAGACGAAGTAGGTCAAGTTTCTTCAAAAAAGCACCCTTTTCGCAAAAAGTTTGACCTAATTCCTCGCCTCTTAAGAGACGAAGTAGGTCAAGTTTGTTCAAAAACACAGCTAGGATAAGGAACTTTCCTCGACGATTAGGTTAAGGCAGTGCCTCGACGATTAGGGTAAGGCAGTGCCTCGACGATAAGGGTTAGGGTCAGGGCTAGTTGCAGCGCTGCAACTAGCCCTGACCCTAACCCTTTTCTGGAACGGGTGCCTTACCCTAATCGTCGAGGCACTGCCTTACCCTAATCGTCGAGGCACTGCCTTACCCTAATCGTCGAGGAAAGTTCCTTATCCTACCCGTCTGGAAGATGCACTACAAGTACACTTGGTCAAGTGTATTTATAGTGCATGTGCACTACAACCACACTTGACCTGGTGTAGTTGTAGTGCACATGCACTACAACTACACTTGGCCAAGTGTACTTTAAGTGCACATGCACTACAATTACACTTCGTAAAGTGTAGTTGTAGTGCACATGCACTTAAAGTACACTGCCATGTACTTAGAACAAATGAGCAACGCCAGACAAACGGGAAACGACAAAATTACCTCATTTTGTACTAAAAAAGGCAAATTCCGTTCCTCAAAAGTGACGTTTCACAAGTACACACACACACTCACACACACACACACACACACACACACCACATCCCTATAGAACAAGCAAATAATTCAGTTTGTTTGAACTTATGATGAATTGTATCTCCATTTGCTTGTATAACTAGATTGTTGACGAAAATAACAATTCACTCTTAATGGCACTGATCTTGCTGTACACTACCGACAGAGAACAGAAGAAACCTATATCAGTAACACTTCCACATTTAATATGACAATGCATAGTCTTGTTCTGTTCAGAAATTAGTAGCCAATGTTTATGATTTGACGAACACACAAAAACACACACACACACGCGCGCGCGCACACACACGTTCCAGTGTTCCAAGAGTTATACAATGACTATTATAGAGTGACAATTTCTATACAGTGCTTTTTGAATTAGTTCCTTGTTTGGGTTGTAGTTTCCTCACACACAACATAACGTGCCTGTTTCGAAAGTTGTTTCGAAATTCTGGCTAAATTAGTAATTGAGAACACTTTAAATGTGAACTGGTCTCTCTCAATGGGTGGAGTGTGTGTTTGTGTGTGTGTGGGTGTGTGTGAGTGTGCGTGTGTGTGTGCGTGTGGGTGTGTGTGTGTGGGTTTGTGTATGTATGTGTGTCCTTGTTTACACAGTGTTATCTGGACAAATCAGTGAACATCTACATAACTTGTATTGACATGCCTACTTGTTTTGACGTCAGAATAATGATCCGTTAGGGTTAGGGCGGGGTTAGGGTTAGGGTTCGAACACTTCAAAGTACTTAAAAATGGGGACGAACTATGACCCATTGTCAGCACAACGTAGATGGCGTTTCGGGAAAGTCATGATAATACTGTGTAACTTTGGCTGTGCGTGTGGGCATGGTTGTGTGTGTGTGTGTGTGTGGGTGGGTGTGTGTGTGGGTGTGTGTGCACGTGTATTTATGTCAAAGTGGGGACTCGACTGTGTTGATTTAGTCATAAATGGGGTCTTTTGCTAGGACCCCACTTTTTTTCAGGGCCCCACTTTTTCTAAGTGCTCGCAAGTGCTCTTTAAGTGCATGCAAGTGCAGTTGTAGTGCATGGAAGTGCAGTTGTAGTGCATGTGTACTTAAAGTTCACTTCGCGAAGTGCAGTTGTAGTGCATGTGCACTTAAAGTACACTTGGCCAAGTGTAGTTGTAGTGCATGTGCACTACAACTACACCAGGTCAAGTGTAGTTGTAGTGCACATGCACTACAAGTACACTTGACCTGGTGTAGTTGTAGTGCATCTTCCAGACGGGTAGGATAAGGAACTTTCCTCGACGATTAGGGTAAGGCAGTGCCTCGACGATTAGGGTAAGGCAGTGCCTCGACGATTAGGGTAAGGCAGTGCCTCGACGATTAGGGTAAGGCAGTGCCTCGAAAAAGGGTTAGGGTCAGGGCTAGTTGCAGCGCTGCAACTAGCCCTGACCCTAACCCTTTTCGAGGCACTGCCTTACCCTAATCGTCGAGGCACTGCCTTACCCTAATCGTCGAGGCACTGCCTTACCCTAATCGTCGAGGAAAGTTCCTTATCCTAGCTGTGTTTTTGAACAAACTTGACCTACTTCGTCCCTAATAGGCGAGGAATTAGGTCAAACTTTTTGCGAAAAAGGTACTTTTTTGAACAAACTTGACCTACTTCGTCTCTTAGGAGAGAGGAATTAGGTCAAACTTCTGGCAAAAAGGTGTCTTTTTTGAAGAAATTTGCCTCTTAGGCGGCGAATTAGGTCAAAGGACCCCATTTAAACATGAATACACGAATGTGTGGGTGTGTGTGTGTGTGTGTAGGTCCTTGTTTACACAGTATTATCTGGACAAAACAGTGAACATCTACATAACTTGTATTGACATGCCTACTTGTTTTGACGTCAGAACAATGATCCGTTAGGGTTAGGGCTGGGTTAGGGTTAGAGTTAGGTTTAGGTTTTGGGTTAGGGTTAGGAGTAGGGTTCGAACACTGCAAAGTACTTAAAAATGGGGACGAAATATGACCCATTGTCAGCACAACGTAGGTGGCGTTTCGGAAAAGTCATAATAATACTGTGTAACCTCGGCGGTGTGTGTGTGTGTGTGTGTGTGTGTGTGCATATATATATATATATATATATATATGTTTGTGAGATTTGTGCGTGTGTGTCAGACCGTCTGTTTGTGAGGTATCTCTCTCCCTCCCTCCCCCCCTCTCTCTCTCTCTCTCTCTCTCTCTCTCTTTCTCTCTCTCTGTGGGTGTGTTGGTGTGTGTGTGTGTGTGTTTATGTGTGTGTGTGTGTGAGTCTGTGTGTCTGTATTTGTATGTGCGTCTGTGTGGGTATCTGTGTTACACTAAATTCGATGTTGGTGTTTTTCTATCAGTATCTGATTCAGCCCCGATGCTTGAATTCCTGATAGTTGTGTAACTCAGATTCGTTTATCCACGCAGCCCGTCCAAACAGCATACAAGTCACAAAGTCGACGTATGAAGTTTTCCACTTTTATTCAGCATACATCAACAACTGCATACAATCGCTCAACTCAACTCAACAACAACACTCTCTTATTTTTGAAACAGCGCGGCACTTAAATAGTCTCTTGATACTCCCGAATAACCTGGATCAATCTCGTTTGACGCAATTTAACCAATCGCTTCTAACTTCGTCATTACTGTCTTACGTCATACATATTTTCTTCTCCTTCCGGAACGTCTTCTTGCTTCGACATGTATCGGGAAATTTCTATCGAGAGTAAACACGCAGATCCAGAAAATTCTACAACGATATCGACTAACGAGAATTATCAACGTTATACAAAGCCTCTCCTAACAACAATGCAAACTCAAATCAAAGGTAAATAAACCCCATTATTGAATACTTTGCAAAACGAAACGATTAGATCTATCGTGCGCGCTTCCGACATACTTTCGTACGCGTTTCAACGTAACATAACCCCCCACTCAAGAAGAAATTTACCCAATTTCTTTCAACAACGTTGAAACGTAATGCACAAACAATGTACAGAATTAAAACTTACTTCAAACTGTCTCATTTACTGTCAATGTTCTCAGTTTATATACACAGAGTTCATGTTTTTCATCCGCAAGTCTTTCTGGATACTGTCAATGTTCACAGTTCATCCACACAGTCAATGTTCTTTACTCACACACTCTGCTGAGGAAGTCCGCACCAACATTGTCCGATCCTTTGATAGATTCTACTCGCATGTTAAAGTTCTGCAAGTACATAGCCCATCTCATGATCCGACTGTTCACAAACTTGGCAGAGTTCAAGTAAGTTAGCGGCTTGTGATCAGTCTGTAGCACGAACTTCACTCCTTGAAGGTACAGTTCGAACTTCCGGATTCCCCATATGATGGCAAGGCACTCTTTCTCCATGGTCGAGTAATTTTTCTCAGCCCTGGACAGCTTCTTGCTGGCGTAACTGACCGGAAATAGTTTCCCTTCGTGTTCTTGCATCAGTATGGCGCCGATGCCTTCGTCCGCTGCGTCTGTTCTTAAGACGAATTCTTTGGAAGTGTCAGGCAGTCGTAGCACCGGATCCTTCGAAAGGAGGTCGCGCACAGTCTGGTATGCCCTCTCCTGAGACGGTCCCCACTGCACTTGGTTTGGACAGCCTTTCCGCACCAGGTCCGACAAGGGTGCTGTGATGGCGGAGTAGTTTGGTACAAACTCCCTGTAGTATCCTGCCAACCCCAGGAAAGATCGCACCTGCTTCTTGGTTTGGGGACGTGGAGCGTTCAGAATCTTGGTGACGTTTTCTAGTAGAAGCCCCTTTTGTCCTTCTTTCAGCGAATGGCCGATAAAGTCTACGTTGTCAGTCCCCAGAATGCACTTACTGGGTCTCACGGTCAGGTTGGCTTCTGTGAGACGGTGAAACAGCTCCCTCAAGGTCTGCAGATGCTCTTCCCAGGTGCGAGTGTGGACTAGCAGGTCGTCCCAGTAACACACGACATTGTCCACCCCTTTGAGCATCTTCTTCATCCCTCTCTTCAGAGTAGCTCCGCTGTTGACCATGCCAAAGGGCATCCTTAGGCACTCGTACGTCCCATCAGGGGTTATAAAAGCAGTCTTTGGTATGTCCTGTTGACGCACGGGGACTTGCCAATAACCTTTGCTGAGGTCAATCTTTGAGAAGATTCTACTCCCCGATAATTGGCGGAAGAGGTCTGCTGCGGTAGGCATCGGCTCAGGGTCGAAGACGGTGATCTTATTAACCTTCCTGTAGTCGATGCATACTCGGTTGCTCCCGTCCTTCTTCTTCACGACCACGACAGGGGACGCGTAGGGGGAACTGGACTCCTTGATGATGCCCATCTTCAGCATCTCATCGATGTCTTTCTTCAAGGATTCACGGGCCTTGAAAGGGATCGGGAAGGGCTTGGATCGAACAGGGATATTCGAAGTGAGGTGGACTTCGTGTTCGACCAAAGTTGTAGAGCCAGGGACATCGCTGAAGTTGTGGGGAAACTCGCCCATAAGGTCCTTGAGCTCCAACTTTTGACCTTCCGTCAAGCTCGGTCCTAGCTTAACATCATCGATGCCTTCTTTGCTGTGGAAGTCTCCCAGTTCCAACAGTTCTTCGCTGTCAAAGCTGTCGTCGGTCACAGCTGCTGTGGCTGCGTGCACAGTCTCTGATGGCCTTTCCACGTACAGCTTGAGGAGGTTGGCGTGGTATATCTTGGAATGCTGGCCGACCTTCACCTTGTAGTCGTTGATTCCCACCACGGTCTCCACTTCGTACGGGCCTTTCCACTGCATCAGCAACTTATTGTGATCAGTAGGTAGCAGCACCAGCACTTTGTTGCCAGGTTTGAACTTCCTGCTCACAGCCCTACGATCATAGTAGTGCTTTCCACAGTCTTGGGACTTCTTCAGGTTTTCTCTGGCTATCTCGAGAGTCTGCTCCAGCTTCTCCCGTAGCTCAAACACGTACTGGTAGCTGTTCTTCACCTCTGGGGTCTCTACTTCTTTCGTCCACAGTTCTTTTAGGATGTGCATCGGCCCTCGGATGGTTCTTCCGTACAGCAGCTCGAACGGAGAAAAGCCGGTGGACTCCTGCGGTACTTCTCTGTAGGCGAAAAGTAAGGCGTTGATATAGCGATGCCATTGTCTGGGCTGCTCGCTGCACAGTTTCTTCAGGGTGGACTTCAGCGTAGCATTGAACTTTTCGACAAGCCCGTTGCACATTGGATGGTAGGGTGTCGTAGTCAAATGCCGGATGCTCAGCAGTCTGTTGACCTCCTTCATGCAGTCAGAGACGAACTGCGTCCCGAGGTCTGTCAGAATTTCTTCAGGCACTCCAAGTCTACTGAACATGTCCACTAGCGCCTCTGCAACAGTTTCAGTGTCAATCTTCTTCGGAGGCACTGCTTCTGGGTACCGAGTCGCATAGTCCACTAAAGTCAGTACCCACCGATGACCTTCTTCACTCGGAGGTCTTATTTCGCCGATTAAGTCTAAGGCCACCCTCTTGAAAGGTCGGTCGATCAGAGGCATCCTCTGCATAGGCACTTTCGGGACCCTTCCTCGAGGTATGGTCTTCTGGCAAATGTCACATGATCGGCAGAAACGGCTGACGTCCGCATGAAGCCCTGGCCAGTAGAACACCGCCTGGATTCTGTCTGACGTCTTTCTGATGCCTAGGTGACCTCCCATGATAGAGTCATGAGCTACTTCCATCACTTGGCGCCTTAGGGGTAACGGTACCAATACTTGACGTAGTGGTTTCCCTCCATTGACCCTCGGGTGCTGGAAGATTCGGTACAAGATCTTGGCCTTCACCTCAAAGTAGACCGTACCACTGCCTTTGGTCACGTGGTCTTGGCGGTTCCTGTACTTGTTTAAAGTACTATCAGCTTCCTGGAGCTGGATCAGCTTATCTCGGTCCACGATGGCAGCTTTAGAGCTGTCGGCGACCTTCAGTGGCGTAGACGTCTTGTCTCTCTTGGCCTGGGCCCTGGTAGTAACAGCACCGACGATCTCTGGTCGGCAGGGCTGAGCCGGAGTAGCCACATTGTCCCGTAGCAGCTCTGAAAGGTCTCCATCGGGAAATGGCAATGGATCCTCCTCCGCAACTTCGACATGTTGGGTTGAGGCAGGACTCCATTCTGAATCGGGGTCGTCGGGTCGCCTCGCGCCGTCGATATTCCCGATCATCAAATCGTATAGCGGCTTCTTCAGGCAAACCGCTTCTACTTCGCCTATGTAGAAAGGGGTGTTGACATGAATTTTTGCAACTGGCGCTTTCACACATTTGCTGTCGGCCATGAGTGTCCATTTAGAATCGCCAGTGAATTGTTCTTTAGCGATTAGGTCTTCTCTGACGATGACCCCACTGCAGCCAGAGTCTCTTAAGACAGTCACTTCATGATTTACGACGCGTCCCTTTGAAACAGGCATGTTCTGGACGGTCACAGCTGCGCTGGCGACGACGGAGATGGATTTCCCGTTGGCAAGGAGAAGTTGGCCATCGGTTATGCACTCTTGCACGTCCGCAGGAGTAGCTGTGCGCTCGGTCTCACTCGGAAGAATGACGCTCCCGCCGCACACTTGATGGTCAGATCTACTGGTTTGCCGTTGATTGGAGAACCGCCTCTGCCGGTTGCCCGCCGCTGAATTGTCCGCACTGCTCCGCTGTCCGCTACTTTTGTTTTGAGGACAGTTAGCCGCTCTGTGGTCTGTAGCGTTGCAGGTGAAACAGCCTCTTGAATGCCCTTCCCTGGGAGGAGGCGTGGAGTCCGTCTGTCTCTGGTTCGTCTGGCTCCCCTGGATCTGGTTCACATGGTTTTCAGTCTTCTGAAAATGTTTCGTCGCGCTGGGTGGCCCCAACGTTTTCTCATGAGCGATGAGATATCTTTCAGCAGCCTCAGCAACGTCTTTTAGCGTCTGCAACTTTTGTATTTCCAAGTGGATCGCGAGGTCCTTAGGGCAGGCGTTGAGTAATTGTTCCCTCACGATCAGCTCATGGAGACTCTCGTAAGTCTTCCCTTTGCCTGATAATTCCACCCACTTGTGTAGATATGATGACAGGCGCTCCACAAATTGCTTTGGTGTCTCGTCTGACAAAGGCCGGCATTCACGAAAGCGTTGACGGTAGCCCTTTTCTGTAAAGTTGTAGCACTGCAATAGGGCCGCTTTCAAAACGTCGTAGTCTTTGGCGTCATTATTCGACAGTCTACTGTAGACATCGAGCGCCTTCCCCGTCAGTAGTGCGCTGAGTATGATCGCCCAGTCTGGACGTTGCAATTTAGCGCTTTCGGCGAACCTTTCAAACCTCGCTAGATAGCTGTCGATCTGGTCCTTTTCGTCGACGAATGCTGGCAATTTTGGAGCTTTGAAGTCGCTGATAACGTGTGGCGCGTGCTGCTGTTGTTGGATGCGCGCCATCTCTAACTGGAATTGACGCTCAGCCTCTAATCGTCTCTCTT
>CM072517.1:35340646-35348146 GCA_036898135.1 Oncomelania hupensis | reverse complement strand
ATTTAATGGTGTGAGTAGGCCTACTTTACCTTAAGATAGATCGTTGTTGAAATCTAACCCATTGTGTTATTTAATGACAATATAATAATTGTTTGTATCTTAACTTAGCAATACCATTGTTTGACTTGACGTAATTACCCTTCCTGTATAGTGTAATAATGCAAGTAAATGTTGGTTTCTTTTGTTGTTTTTTATGTTGTTGTTGTTGTCAAGACGAAAATCAAGAACAGATTAGACAGAAAACAGATATTGCCTGTGAGTGGATATCGTTTGTATGAATGTGAAGTTTAAAATGTTTAAATTAATTAAATGTTTAAAAGTTTAAATTATAAGAGGAATAACACGATCATTCCCGCGTTAGAGATTAAACGCTTAATAATATTTCCGTTTAGTCTACTGGCCGTTTCAAAATGTATTGCTGCACATAATGGGCTGTGTTATTGTTTTTACAAAGCGGAAGCAAAAATCAACGAGAGGTATTTGAGTGCTAGTATAATGTAATGTACAAACACTACACGTTATTTTCCTTACCATAAAACATTTTTAAAACTCATCCACTCACCACACTATTCGTACAATACAAATCATCATCATTATCCTCATCACCACCATCATTATCATCATCATCATCATCATCATCATCATCATCATCATCATCATCATCATCATCATCATCATTGTCACGTGGGGTTTATGGGCTCTGCACAATGGAATTATGGACCCTCACGTTTATTCGGTGGGAACTGCTAGTAAGTCACCCTATGAATTACTTTAATAAATTTATTTGTTTAGCTCGTTCTGTGTTAAGGTTGGGGTACAGAAATAGATAGAAAAATGGTAAAAGAATACTGTCACACTAGCTTTCACACGGCTATGAATCATATGTAGTCCAGCCACTTGATAACAGTTAAAATCACACATTTATTTCTTCTACTCTATACAAGATTCTCTAAGTACTAATCTAACTTAAAAAGTCTCTTTCAATGCTAATAATTCGATCGCTGATAGTCTAGGCAGCTGTTATATCTTCATCGGGCACTTGCTATAAGTTCTCATGTAGATTTGGACTACTGTGGTCCGTTATACAGTTTCTGAAGAGTTGGACTACTGTGGTCCTGTTATGATCAGTTTAAGTGCACCTTCGTTTTTGCACTTAACTGCTAGATGGAGCGTGCGAAGTCCTTCTGTGAGGTAGCTTCTGGTCCACCTGTGTCGTTGTGAAGTTGGGTTCCCTTGCCACGCTGTGGGGTCTGACAGGGTGTTTTTCAAGGTAGCTCTTTCCGACTTGTGCGGCAGAGGATACGCAACCAACTTGTCGTTTCTGTGGAGTGGGGTTCACAGGATAGCTCGGGATAGCTCGCCTGCTCGTCTGTAATATAAGAGACGAAATTCTGCACAACCCTGAATAATCGGTTTGTGCAGAGCGTCTCACTGAAAGCCAGAGTAGCCCTCAGTGATAGCTCCACATCTCTATACATAAGCGACGAACATTCTGCTACTTCCGGGTTCCACTGGAATCTCACTCTAAATTCCTATACATACATAAATATCAATCGTGTCTAACTATACACATACAGAATTAATAATATTATAAACATTCACGGGTACAGCCACTGGTCAGCAAACATACATATAAGTTAAACAACAGTGGTTCCGTACGGGATACAACATGGCGGCGCAACCGGTCGTGTTTCGCCTCGTGGTCGGCTTTCCCACATGGTCACGCAAATTCGGATTAACAATTCACATTTATGCATAGCAAATTCCACAAACATAATTTCCACAATAATATACATATATCACGATGAAACAGAAGGGTGTTCATCTACCTGTTTGACAAGTTCAGGCCCGTGATGACTTGATAGAATTCTAAGATTCTAAGTCCTGCTTCCTGGTCTAAGTGTGGAGAGATTTCTCTGCCAGCTTTCTAGCTGTTAACACTTCGGTGTATTCCTCCCAACTGACCAAAGCTGTGTTAGGCTCGGACCCAGTCAACTGGCTCGAACCGCTTTGCCTAAGCTCTCATTGGGTAAAATATTTACGACTCTCGCACACAGTGCTGATTAACTACGCAGCGTGGGTCGGGCTCGCGGTGTGTACTTTTATTGCTGCTGTGTTATATACTGACTCTCTACTGTTACAAATACTACACAAGGCTGAATAGTCAATGAGCAGAGTTAAAACTAGCCAGTTCATGACAATCATCATCATCATCACCATCATCATCATCATCACCACCACCATCATCATCATCATCATCATCATCATCATCATCATCATCATCATCATTATTATCATCATCATATTCTCCTCCTCCTCCTCCTCCTCCTCCTCCTCCTCATCATCATCATCATCATCATCATTATCATCACCACAACCATTATCAGCAACCACAGAACAGTAACAACAGTATACAGCCAGTCACAAAATGTATTATTTTTATGTTACCTATAGATTGCAGTTTTATCAATTGGCAGATGTAACATATGTGTGTAAGAGCAATTTGAATTGAAATTATCTGTGCCGTTTCAGTTAACCATTCCTTCTCCCCTCTCCCTCATACACCCCTTTTTCAGGTATCACATCGGTTTTCGCACCTAAATTCAACTCTGTTCAGAGCCCATGTTCATCTGGTAGGAATTCTGCTTGCAAAGGTATCATTGACATTTTTTTAAATTTTGTTCATCATAATTATTCCTACAATAATGCATAACCTTTGTGTTTAAATTCACGATTATACGTACAACAACTTCTGTGTATTGAAGTAGAATTTATATTTTTGATCTCTGTACTACTCCTTTAACCTTCTATTTTTAGAACAGAGCAAAAAAGCACCAACAGGGACTTCAGTAACTGGTATTATTCATACCGTATGCAAAGTCAGCTTTGTTGGGGTTAGTCGTCCATGGTTTTTAGCCATGCAGTGCGACATCGTGCAGCAAGAATGAGTCTCGCGTGAGTTCGAAAATAGCTTTAGCAAACTGCTTGGTCCACACTGGATCTTCAGCAACTCTTTTGACCGATGGGCGCACTGCACTATTATACCTGTTACAGCGACCTAATTTTGTTTGTATACCTACACTTTATTTCTTACCTTCATGTTAGAATTTAGATTCAATTCAATGGGTAGTTCATTATTAATTGTTGTTGTTCTCAAATAGCGCTTTAAGAGCTCAAGAGCTGCTCAAGGCGCTGGTCGAAATAGGATCTAACTTAAGCCGCTGCCTCATAATAGGCGCAGCGTCTATTCGCCCAATACAACTCGTCAGTTCATCTGGTGAATATAGACTATTTGCTGTGCAATACAACAAAACGACAATCACCATTGTTACTTCTTTCTTCCCCCCTTTTTTACACCACAGACTGACAGTGACTTCCCGCGGACCGGAAGCCTCAGAACTTCGTCACCAGGCAGTGATCGAGATTGGGTCGATCCTGACAGTGTGTTAAGGTTACTGCAAAATTATGTCAATGCCAACAACAGTCATCTTCCGCCAAGGGATCACCTTATGCTAATCACCGGGTAACCTTTTGAATGTGTGTCTGGGATTGGAAATAGAGGTAGAGGAGGAGGATTGGGGGCTGGGGGTTGGATATGATGAAAGGAAGACTACTTATTTATTTGTTTTAATCAACCTTCTTCCTCGTACTAGTACTGCAAACCAAGTTTGAAACCCTCAACTCAGTCAATTTGAGTTCCGATTTCGCTTTGAAAGAGTTTTAGCTCATCCTTTATTATCAACCGTCTTGAGCTGATCCGTTCGGGAGGCTAAGTCGTGGGGTTTTTTTTCCCAGTGTTAATAGTGTTCGCACTGTCGGCAAGAAAAAGGACATAGTTGGAAGAAGACTGCCTTCCTTATCGTAAACAATGACTTCTCGTAAAATTAATGTATGAAGACAATAACAATTTTGTTCTTGTTCCTGTTCCTGCCTTAACCTTTACCCCATAGTGCATGTAATAAGTAGCATGTTCTAGATAAACGTTATACACTATACCACTGCTAATTTTATTATTTTATTAATTTTGTCGTTATTATATGGCGCTTTTACAGCTCAAGAGCTGCTCAAGGCGCTGGCTGCTAATGCTGCTTCAGCTCCCTTTCTTTATGAAGAGACGGTGTACGCTTTTGTCTTTTTATCTCCGATTTATGATATCTTCATGCTGCCGCAAAGTTGTGTTCTGCTTGCGCGCCTTAGTTTAGCCTGTTCATACTTTAGCCCATTGCCATATTTTCTGTGAGGGCCATACTTAAAATTTGCATTCTTCGGCACAAGCTTTTTCCTTTCTCGTCGTCAGTGGCCTGACACACCCGGTACACATTGGTCGAAGGCTGCCAGAAGCATGCTTTATCGCCTGTTGAGGCGCTTCAAGCTCTATAGTGACGGGAAAAGCGCAATTCACTGTAAACATATACAGAATGTGTTGCCTTACAATATTCCGCTCTTTCCGTCTCAAAAACCCATTTGCCTTGTTGGATTCTTAAATTGTATGAAACCAAGTGAGGACAATATCCGGCGTCAACAAACGGTTCAAAAACATTATCAAACGGTTCGTAAAAGATAGTTGACCTAGAAACAAATACAGTTTGACATAATTCGTCCCCTAGAGGAGACGAAACTTACATTTTTCTATTTTCATGAGTTCACTGCAGTGAAATTGCGCTTTTTCCGTGACTATAGAGCTTGAACCGTATAGAAGCAGTGCTCTGAAGCATGGGAGCATGCTTTAATCGCCTGTTGAGGCGACTAATAACGCATGCTTCTGGTAGCGTTCGACCAATGTGTATCGGGTGTCCTCTTCCCCCTCCTGCTTCTTCTTCTTCTTCTCCTCCTCCTCCCCTCCTCCTCCTGCTTCTTCTTCTTCTTCTTCTTCTTCTTCTTCTTCTTCTTCTTCTTCTTCTTCTCCTCCTCCTCCTCCTTCTTCTTCTTCTTCTTCTTCTTCTTCTTCTTCTTCTTCTTCTTCTTCTTCTTCTTCTTCTTCTTCTTCTTCTTCTTCTTCTTCTTCTTCTTCAGTGGCAACCAGTCTCTAGGGTTAACATCATTGCACGTTGTGGTCACGCCAGTCCCTGTCAAACATTACTACTTCTAACTTTTAAAGATTTTGACGCTCATACCATGCCTCAGACGGTGTGTTGTAGCTAGTCAGACGATGCTTTTAAGGCAGGCAAGAAAGTGGGCGTCTCGAGCAGATAGAATTAGATCCTGTATTGGCAACTGCCTTGAGCAGCGCTTGCTTTCGAACACCACTATATTAAGAACAGTTAAAATAAAACAATTACAATTAATAAAGTTCGTCCTGTGCGTTGCCTCTAGGTAGATCAAAAAATTAGGCTACATCACAGGCTTTAATATGTACCAATGTTAATAGGTTGGTTGTATTGTTGGTGGTTGTTATTGCGACACTAGATACGACGTAGTAGGGTCCAGCAAGGATGAACGAGGCAAGGCCTACGTCGGGGAGATCTGCAACCCTGGCAGGAGTTTATCCGTGGTGGAGCACAACGGTTTGGACTTGACAGAATTGACCGCTACTCATGAACTGGCTCACAGGTAAAATAAAATTGGAATGATCGATGATGATGATGATGATGATGATGATGATGATGATGATGATGATGATGATGAGGATGATGATGATGATGATGATGATTGGTATGGGTATGATTATTATTATGGCCACCACGACGACGGCCACGGAAAGATGGTGAGGATGATACTGACAACGACAGTGGTCGGGATGATGATGACGACAGCGCCAGCGTTGATGATGACGACGGTGGCGATGATGATGGCAAAGTGGAAGACCGCGATACAAATTACGATATCGACAACGGCGATGAGATTTTTTGACGACAACAACAACAATATTATTTAAACAAACAAACTACAGTGACGACGACGAGGTTGATGGTAATGATGTTTGTAGTTTAGGAGCGGAGCATGACGGGGAGAACAACGCGTGTACGGCAGACGACAATTACATCATGACGCCGTTTCTGGACGACCGGATCCCGCCCAACAAGCTTTTGCATCGATGGCAGTGGTCCTCCTGCTCTATGAACAGCATTTACACCCATCTGCAAACACTGAGGGCAGACGAAAAGCAGGCTTGGTAAATAAGATTAGATTTGTGTTATTTCGTCTAAAGTAAAACTCCGCTACGGCTACTTGCTTTTTTTTGTCTCCTGTTACAGAAGCCACTGAGGGTAGGTAATTATAGAAATCAATAAAAATAGAAACAATAGGAATTCTCGCCTCTTAGCGTAATTTCGGATTCCTTGGGAACATCTAGACCTTTGCGCCTTTGCCAGTAGGTCTCTATGGATGTAGCAGCGTATTTCACCAGATCTAGAATCAGAAATCTGTTATAGGCTACGAAAGGATGTATAGAATAACTAAAGGATGGATATACAGAACAATTAATAAGGCCGAATGGATGCTGGTTGTATTTGCTAATTATATTTTCAGGTCAGTCTCCTGCCTGAATGAAGCAATGCTACCAGATAACAGTGTTCCGTCTTCGTTGACCTCACTTCCTGGTGACCCGGATGAGCAATGTCGGCAAGCCTTAGGAAGATCGTCTTATCTGTGTAGGGTATGTTTCCAATGAGTTAAAAGTTAATTTGCATTCCTGTTTGTTTATTTGTTTCATAGTGTGTTTCTGTCTATCTTTCTTTCTTTCTTTCTTTCTTTCTTTCTTTTTTTTTCTTAATTGTATCCATCGACATAAGAAGTTATTAATTGCTATAGACCAAAAATTTATTTATCAAACAAAAGGTTATCAGACACAACTATCTGCACTGTGATGCATAGAATGCGACAAAAAGAAGCCTGGGACTAAACCCGTCATTTGCAACCCTCTGTGAACTCAGGCAACTGTTGTTGGCAAGGAAAATCTTTAGGACCTCTCCATGATGTAGAAATACGTTCAAGACAAGACTTGCAAGACACTCTTAAGAAAAATGTTTTCAATGCTCCATGTCGTAAATGTGACTAAAGTATACCTATTCAGGCTTTGTGTAACTCCTGTTGTAGCTGTCCCGTTCAACCTAATCCAGTCCAATCCAATGCCAATCCAATGCCCTGGCGGTCATAGTGCACCTCTATAACAGAGAACCTAAGCTCAAGACGCTGGAAAATTTGGAGAAACAGTTTGAGCTCTGGAAAAAAGAGGAGTCTAAAGTTTTGAACAAAATTACTGCACCTCGACCGAGATATTTTTTTAAAATCCTCTGCAATTTATTCTATTTAATCGTTCTTATATAGCGATTTCCCAGCTCAAGAGGTGCTCAAGGTGCTGTCCTATACAGAATCTAACTCAAGCCGCAAGAGATGCCCAGGTACTTGGAACAATGTCGTATTTCATAGTGTCGGTGCAGCATTTTGGAATGATTGATTACTATATCAATGTGTTCTCACTAGGACACGGTTGCCAGCCCAGCAGACATATGCTTAAATATGAACTGCCACAACCCCATCCTGCAAAGATGCACCCGCTTC
>CM072517.1:35183146-35335646 GCA_036898135.1 Oncomelania hupensis | reverse complement strand
CAATAGAAATCCACAGTTTGACCTTTGGCTTTTACAATATTTGGCATGAACATATCAGAACCCCACCAAGAGTGTCAAAAGTTCTAGGTAGTGATGACATCTGCACAGAGACCATGTCACACGACAAAGGTCGATTCAGCTCTGATGTTTGAATCTTGCGTAACTCAAATCCTTCTCCACGCAGCAACAAGGCAGGCGTCGTAGTAATAAGTTTTCCAAATTTATTCAGCAAAAGATAAACAGCATTCAACAACTGCAATCAAAATCTCTTTCTGAAGAAACGCCATCCAGACACGAAGACAGCGCTTCTTATATAGTTTTATCAAACAATGTCGAAAAATACCTAAAGTTCCAGGAAGATGCAATCAACAACCAATCAAAATAAAACAGGTTACCGGAATTACGCACTGTCTTACGTTATAGAATGTTCTACATACTTCGAAACTGTGATCATCTGTTACTATTTAGAGCTGGAATCTTCAGTCAGTCGTAAACAGAACATTCTCAATGTCGACCCACGGAAACAAACAAACATTATGCAAAGCATTTCTAGCAACAGCGTAGACCCAAATCAAAGGTAAATAAACGGCTCACTGCACGCACTGTGCCTTAAGACATTATTCATAATTATCGTGCGCGTCTCAGTCGTAACACACCATTTTGGCCTGTTTAGTCCTGATTGTCATTGTGCTGATAAAAAAAATGAACAAGATTTGTTTGTTTAAATCGGCCTACAAATGTATTCAGCTAATACGTACTGCGTGCGTGTGTGTTTGTAAATGTGTTTGTGTAGGCTTATGTATGTCTGTGTGTGAGTCCATGTATGATTATGTGCTCTCTCTCTCTCTCTCTCTCTCTCTCTAATAACTGCGCGCATGTGTGTTTGTAAATGTGTTTGTGTATGTCTGTGTGTGTGTGCATATGTTTACGTGCTCTCTCTCTCTCTCTCTCTCTCTCTCTCTCTCTCTCTCTCTCTCTCTCTCTCTCTCTCTCTCTCTCTCTCTCTCTGTGACAAACGAACTACACAAAATGTTAACAATCAACAAGCATTTTAATTTCATGAGCAAAATGTCAAAACAACAGAAATGATAGATTCGCGTTAAGGAAAATCATTCTCTTACACACACTTCTCTTTTGTTTGCATGCTTACCACACACATACAAAACCAAAATAAAAGCAAAGGCTCGATGATGATGATGATGATGATGATGATGATGATGATGATGATGATGATGATGATGATGATGATGATGATGATGATGGCGATGATGATGATAATGATGATGATGATGATGAATAAATGAATGAATGAAAGTATTTTTTACAATAACGCGGTTTAGAGTAAACCACGTTGCTCAAGGTGCTGTTAATAAATTATCATTCATCCAATAAATATATCCGGACGAGTGTATAAACCGAGGGCAAGTCTGTACACGCATGCCTTCCATCGCATATCTTATACATAAAAACAACTCAAGAAATAGTCTTCGTGGCTGTTATTGTTGCTTTTGTTGATGTTGTTGCCGCTGTTGGTGGTGGAAGTGGTTGTGGTGGTGACCGGAGCTTTGGTTTAAAATTCCGGTGCAATGTAGTAAACACAAAATGCAGAGTTTATTCAATCACATAAAAAAATGAAAATGCACTTGGAAATTGTCCTTTTAATGTTCGTCATACAATGGCACACACATCCATACAATAAACGCTATTCCTTTTAATAACAACCAGCAGCTCTCCAATATTTTCATTCAGAACACATTATTAAACCATGTGTGTGTGAGGGTGTGTGTGTGTGTGTGTACCCACAAAAGCGCACAAATGGGTAGCAGACCTTGTCTTTCTTAGTAACAAATGGGTTCATTTGCTTGGAACCCACTTTTTTTCCAGGAACCCACTTTTTTCTAAGTGCGCGGGAGTGCTCTTTTAGTGCATGGGAGTGCAGTTGTAGTGCATGAGAGTGTTTTAAGTACACAGGAGTGCTCTATCCGGGACGGAGAAAGTACAGTCAATTTTCGGAGAAATTTTGAAGAAACTTCGACCTATTTCGTCGCCTATAGGAGACGAACTAGGTCAACTTTTTAGCAAAGGAGGGTTAGGGTAAGGGCTAGTTGCAGCGCTGCAACTAACCCTTGCCCTAACCCTTTTCCATCAAAAAATGACTTTCCGATTCCTGCATTCTTAAGTGAACCCATTTCTGATGTATTGCAAGTATAGGTGTGTGTGTGTGTGTGTGTAGCGATATAGAAACGCCGTTATTGCTACACCATCTTTACACTCAACTTACGTACTTTTGAAAGCCCCGTTATTTTAACATCAAAACAGTGTTCCGTTAGGGCTGTGTTAGAGTTAGTTTAAGGTTTAGGGTTTGAGGTTATGGTTGGGGTTAGGGTTAGCTTCAAAAAATAGAATTTTTTTACAAAATGTCAAAACAACATATGTGACTTTTTTATTACAGTCATAACAAAGGCGTTTTTACACGGTGGTGTGTCTGTGTGTATGTGTGTGTGTGTGTGTGTGTGTGTGTGTGTGTGTGTGTGTGTGTGTATTTTAAATTTCAAACAATGAGAAACAAAATAGAAATGTTATTACTATTAATGAAATGAACTTGGGAGGAGTGTAGGAGAGTCCGAGGTGATATCACCGGGGGTTGGTTCCTGTGTTCATTTCAATTTAATTCAATCAATTAGTTTAAAGTCTGTTTCCAAATAAAGTGATTTTAGACTTTAAAAAAAACAACAACAACAACAACATTATAACCATATAATCGATGTAATTGTCCATGTGTCGGTGCAATCAATGATGATTGTAAGGAATTAATTAATAATTTCAAAAGTAATAAATCAATTTGTTTAAAATCTGTTTCCAAATAAAGTGATTTTAGACTTTAAAAACAAAACAAAAACAACAACAACATTATAACCATATAATCGATGTAATTGTCCATGTGTCGGTACAATCAATGATGATTGTAAGGAATTAATTAATAATTTCAAAAGTAATAAATCAATTTGTTTAAAGTCTGTTTCCAAATAAAGTGATTTTAGACTTTAAAAGAAACCCAACCCAACAACATTATAACCATAAAATCGATGTAATCGTCCCCGTGTCAGTGCAATAAATGATGAATGTAAAGAATTAATTAATAATTTCAAAAGTAATAAATTAAGAAATAAATTTAATAACCTGAAATAGCGCAAATTGCAAAGCTAAAGATGTACCGCTCCTAACAGTGCATGGTGTTAATAGTCGCACACATGCACTGCATGCCACAGAAGGGACACCTCTATGTAAAACAAGTACACTACGAAAATTTGATAGCTTCCCTTGATCTGAAGGTTGCAGAGATTATATTTCTTGACGTCATCCCAAGTAAGCTGGCCCAGAACTTCGTAATTTTGTTTGCACGTTTTACTTAGGACTAGCTAACTTGTTCATTTGCGGGAAAATGCACACTATTCAAGTCAGCGGGATAATTGCACTCCATTCTATGACTTCATCAAGGGTTAAAGGTATACAATTTCGTGATATTTGGTTAATTATTTACCTAGTAAGCTTACTTGCGACCTGATTCACATACGGAAACTACACAGCTTTAAGCACAGGCGCTTGTAGTTGGACACACGAGCGCCTATGACTGTGACGCTTCTACCTATGCCTGTGAACCGTCTCCCGTTGGTTATCTATAATAGAAAACCAAAGGGAGACGCGTCACAGGCATAGGCGCTCGCGTGTCCAGATACAAGCGCTTGTGGTTGGGTTCTTGGAAATGTGCTCCATAATTTTAAAAACACTTGTACAGGCACAGTTGAATTTTTTTTTCTCCCCGGTCCGCTCTCATCTTCAACTAGCAAATAACCACCCTGAAGTTTCAAAGGTCTATTAGTATTTTTTATTAATTAGTATTTCTTTATTAAAATTTAATATTTATGATTAGTTAGTATTTATTATTAGTTAGTATGTATTATTAGTTAGTACTTATTCATTCTTAGTTAGTATGCTTAGGGAGGCACGATGGCCTAATGGTAGAGCTTTGGCTTGCGGATTTGAAGGTCCCGGGTTCGAGCCCAGGCCAGGGCATTGTGTTGTGTCCTTGGGAAAGACACTTTACTCCCGTTTCCTACTCCTTCGGATGAGAGTATAAACCGAGGTCTAGTCTGTGTCGCATACATTCCATCATAACGGACTTTAAAGATCCTGCCGCTCATGTCCTAAACGGTGACAAGAACACACCCCAGCATGCACTTAGGTCCTTCAACCCCATCCCTAGCTGCCCAAGATTGTGCTCAGTTGTACGCGTGTCAGACCATGCGCCCAAAGGCTGCGGGTGGGCGTCTCGGGCGGCTTGAGTTAGATCCTGTATTGGCCAGCGCCTTGAGCAGCTCTTGAGCTGGTAAAGCGCTATATAAGAACGATTAAATAAATAAATAAATATGCTATTTATTATTAGTTAGTATTCACTTTAGGGTGGCGCAGTTGTGCAGTGGCTTGGCCAAGCGCTAGAAATGTTTCGTGTTAAGCAAAGTCAATCAGGGTTAGTAGGCCTACTTGGCACCGCATAGGTGATCACTGATAACCATGCAAGCAGTCGGTTTGACTTGGATGAGGGTATAAACCGAGGTCTGGTAAATGCACGCACGCATTCCATGGCACGGACTTTACAGATCCTGCCACTAGTGTCCTAGAGGGGTGAGTGCCGGCTACACAAACAAATGCACCCAGCACGCGCAACATCCCTTTTCCCCATTCCTCAGGCCGGCCAGGATTGTGCGCAGACAATGCCCCAAAAGGCAGCAGGTGAGCGCCACGAGCGGCTGGTGTTAGATCCTGTATCGGCAAGCTCTTTGGGCTGCTCTTGAGCTAGAAAAAGCGCTCTATACGAAAGATAAAATACAAAATACAAAATTCGGTAGTCAGCATTAAGGGAAATAAAACACTGCCACTTGCTCAGGGAAAGAAGTTGTTTGGTCTGTGAAGCCTATACAATGGTTTATTTCAAAGCGCCAGTAGACGTATGAAAGTTGGCTTGGCTTGTAACCCTTCCTGAACCTTTTAGAGAAATCCATTTATTGACAACATGATTTAGACTGCTGCGTTTGACGTAATTTATTTTCTTGTACCTCGTCGTCTTCTAGTACGGATGATTACTTGCTTCTTTTTACACATTACAGGTGTTACATGCAAATCATCGGTAGAGTGGGACAGACCATTCAGCCTATCTCGAAAAACCACACTTAATTCATACCACATAATTCTTCTACATCAAAATATTTGGCATATGTTTCACACCAGATATTGTACACCACATTATTGCCAGTTGGCGCATTATTAATGATCAACATCAAAGAATTGAGAAATGACAAAACCACTCTCAGTAGGATGTATCGCCCTGATGAGGATGACAAAGCCACTCTCAGTAGGATGTATCGTCCTGATGAGGATGACAAATGTCCAAGACAATAACGACGAATGGCGACGATTATCAGCACATCAGAGCATAGTCCAGATGACGATGACGATAAGGTGATTCTCAGAGCATAGTCCTTAAGAGGATGATGAGTAACGATAACTTGGAAGGTAGGACGATTATCCATGCATCGTCCTGATGACGAAGACGAGATGACAAACGGTGGCGAGGCAATGTTTCTGTCCCTCGTCTTTGATAACTACGTTAACACTGTTAACGACGTTGATAGAAGCGATGTTTCAGTACATCGTCCTGATGACAAAGACGAGGGTGACGATGGCGATGACGAAAAAGGACATCAGAGAAAACACAACACAGTAGTTCACTCCCCTAACTTCGCCTCTAGGGGGCACCACCTCCGCTGACAACAGTTCCTGAAACAATATAGTTGTTTGTTTTTTAAATCACTATGAAAAAAAGGGTGATAATAATAGACTAGAATAGAAAAAGAGGGAGGGAGGGAGAGAGATATGCGGAATGGGAGAGGGTGGGGGAAGGTGGTATGTTTGAGTGTGTGAGTGGAGTGGGAGTGGGTGTTAACGCTGAAAGTATGACATTGTTTTCAAAGCAAAAAGCCATGCACTTTTTCAATTATCTGTAATGTATTACAAACTAAATTCAATTATCTTTTTTCGTGAAACGACAATAGCGATTTTTAGCGAAAAAAACACCATTCCCCTATTCCCATGTGACTCAGTCCGTTGCTTCCTCTGAGTGTGTGCGTGTGCGTGTGTGTGTTGAGCCTCTTTGCAATACACGCGACTTATTACATAGACTACATTCTTGTGAGTTTGGGCATCAATGCGTGTGTGTGTGTGTGTGTGTGTGTGTGTGTGTGTGTGTGTGTGTGTGTACGCGCGTCTGTCTGTCTGTGTGTGCATGCGTGCGTGTGTGCCGTGTGTGCGCGGACGTGCGTGCTTGTGCCACCACTTTTTCTGTCTCCCTCTTCTTTTGCCACCTTGCAACGTGCCTTGCAGGATGGTCTATGCTCTGTTGACATAGCCATACCATCGGAGTCTCAGCTTCGGTACAGTACAGTGCACTCAGAAAGCCTGAATGCTGCTGTCATTGTGTTTAATGCAGGCAACTAACGATTTCTAAGAGGCGTCAGGCCATACCAGATTCCAAAGACACAAGGATGATAAATTGACGTGCTCTTTTTTGGCATATAAGGCAGAGCTAAGAGCAAGACAAAGGAGATAAACCAAATTTAACTTAAGAAGGTCTCTCTCTATATACGTATTTCGCTAAAAGGTTTTCCAGACGCACAGGGGCAGTAACAACGTAAAATGGGTCCTCGATAGCACAAATGAATGTGGATCCTCGATCGCTCTGCTGTAGATAACACCTAGCCATTTGAATTACAAACAGAAAGCGGTGAGATCAGGCTGCGCCTCTGGCCAAACAAATCGACCGCTCAAACATTTATTCTCCAACCCCGTAAGAACGAACATGTAATCCTTCCTTAAAGTGTAGGTGTTGGGTAGTCATGACTCACGGGTAATTCCGGAGATTACCGGAAACTTTTCGCTTTTCCCCGCTCGACGTAAGTGACGTCACAAAAAGGACCACTCTTTCAGTTTGTGTTGAGCTCAAGCCTAATTCAGTAATTGTAACTTGTATTTTTCTTCATCTACATTTATTTAGTCATAATAAATGTCTTCAAATTTTATTACAATTATTTGTATGATGCTAATCATGTTTCATTTGCATTAATTATTATTAATAATAATAATAATAATAATAATTATTATTATTATTATTATTATTATTATTATTATTATTATTATTATTATTATTATTAATATTATTATTATTATTATTATTATTATTGTTTTGGTGATGTACATTTCAAGTTTCATATTTTTCGTTAGATCTGTTAAATTTAACATTTGTCAGTACAATAGGACACGATATTCCTAATGGATTTAACAAAGATAAGCAGAGGAAAAACTGTATTTCCACTAAATGCAGAATAATGTTTCAATATTATTATTATGCACTCATACATTACAAACAGAAAACTAAGACTGAAATGTGAAAACCAATTCTCTGCACTTACAATTTGGTTTAGGTCTACAATATAGTCTACGTAAAAAGTATTTTTTAAAAGTTACAGTAATTTACTCAATATTGCTACTATTAGTAAGCTTAGTACTGCCGTAGGCCTAATTGAAGTAATTGTGGAAACGGCTGGCACTGCTAATGCTATCTGATTTACCCTATCTCCACCACCCCAAACCTCCCGCACACAATTTTCACTGTTGCGTATCTAATATTCTAAACTATTTAGAGTGTGATGCTATCATTAAACTCTCTCGCAAGGTTTAGCTTCATAAGAAGAATGGAACTTCTCTTTCTCAACTTTCTTTCTCTTTCTTGTTGTTGTGGCATCACTGCTAGGGTGAGGGTCGACTGCTGGTGTAGGCCTACTCAGCTACTCTGTTCCGATAGCAGGCCTACTGCCGGCTTGATAGTCGGTATCGCTCCAGGTTTGAGAAGGAGCATTTTCGCGAATTTCATTCGAAATTCAAGAAGATTGGTAAAAATAATCGTCTTCTTTGAAGTGTGAGGAGCACACAAAAATGTGTGCATTTCCCTTGGAGAAATCTTTCCGCGTACTAACAACAAAACGGTTCCAAGGTTGCCATAACGAAGTATCTTTCGGGTAACGATGCAGCGATGTTTCTTGGCCTGATCTATTTATGCATCCACCAACAACACACATTTGAGCTGGCATTTTTTTAATAGTGCATATGCTATCCTCTACAAATTAACTATAATAATAAATAAAATCTACATTTAATCAGTAAATACGCTAAATTGCACTGCGCCAAATCTCAAACCAACATAACACACTAGACACTACCAACCAAACCGGTCACTTTTGTGACGTCACTTTCCGAAACTTGCCGAAGAATTTTTTTTTTGGGAGTATATATCAAACAATCCATGCAACGGCAAGATAATCTAAGCACATTTTAGAACTCCTCGTAGTTTTTTTAGTTAGTATAGTACATTATAAGTCACTAAATAGTCCTATTTCGTGATTTTACGAAATGTAGGTCAGCACCCGATAGCTACACTTTAACAACTTATGTTAATCTGATGAATAAAAATTGATTCAACAACAACCACAACAACAGCAGCAACAACAACAACAACCTCCCTTAAATCGAAAAGATAAAGGCCTATGACAGGTGGGAGTTTTCCCGCATATAATAAAGTAGGCCTATATCACTGTCTTCCCAATTATACTTACAGGATTGTATTCTTCGATGTAAATGAAGATATTATAGGTTCGTTGGTACGCGATTTGGGAATAACCCGTTTGAGCGGCCGATTCGTTTCGCCACAGACGCGGTCTGATCCCACCCTTCTATCTATGATAGGCCTACATGGGCTGTGTGTTACTACTGCTACCGCTATGCTATCGCGGATCCACTTTCTTTTTGCTATCGCGAATCCATTCTACTCGGTTAGTGCTTGTTCAGGAGTCAAAAGCCAACTCGAAATTCAATTTCGTGCAATTTTGAATCCTTAGATTGTGTTACACTCGGTTCGATGTTGGTGTTTTCTATCAGTATTTGATTCAGCCCCAATGCTGAATTCCTGATAGGGTGTAACTCAGATTCGTTTATTCACACAGCCTGCTCAATCAGCATACAAGTCACAAAGTCGACGTATGGAGTTTTCCACTTTTATTCAGCACACATCAACAACTGCATACAAATCTCAACTCAACTCAACAACTTTCACAGCAACTCTTCTGCTTCACTATCAACAACTTTACTCTCTCAACAGCAACTCGGCACACGATTAAATAACCTCCCTCTTTTCCGGAAAGATTTCGAATACCGTAGAAATGACGCACTGCCACCAATCGAATAAAAGATCGTCATCACTGACTTACGTCATTGTGATGATATTCTGGGGAAGATACGTTTATCTTACTAGAGGGTAAGACTTATTGATAGATGGGCGATGCGCTACCACTATCGATCGTTCTTTTACCAGAAGTCCTAAAGTGGTGTGAGAGACAGATCACGGTACTTTGGTCACATAAAATTTATATTTGTTCTCGGGAATTTTAGTATCATTTGGCTCAACTTGAGAACCGGTGATGACTAATCAAAAGACTAGATTATTATGTCTCAAGAGAAGAAAACTACTAACTACACAACAATACAAATAGAATGACACCAGTCGTATGTATGTAATTTCACTTTTTATATACTCAACACAAACTTTAACATTTCTGCATTAATCGGTAAATTAATAAGTAATATAGTTCCAAGTGCTGGGAAAATGTCTTAACAGGTTTCTCTCGTCATTTGCTACCTGCGGTTACGATTTTCACTCTTCGTGAGTTTCAAATGTTCTAGTTTCTCGAGGGTATGACTCAGTTCTTGGGGGGGACTTAGCTAAGGCAAGTCGGGTCGCCCTTGTAGCTGTGGGGTTTGGACGTGGTCAGGTAGAATCGTGGTAGTTCTCCTTGGTTCCACGGGAGCGACGGTCAGGCGTTCGTCTCCACAAACGTGATCCCAGGTCCGACCTGGAAAAGTCGGAGCTCTGGCTACAGTATTCTCGTTAGCTATAAGTGTGCGGTCTCCTCTGCAAAGTGTCCATAGCATCAGACACCTGCAGGGTTCCCATATGCACAATTCAATTCGAATCTTACGGCTAAAATACATTAATCCACATGCATACTGTCTCAGAAACAATAATCTGTTTCTGTAACTATATCAAGAACATATTATTTATACATGGCAATCACTATACAATAAACATACACATATCAAAACTATTAGTGTTATCTTACTTGTAGACTCTGGGACTCGTGAAATCGTCTTTTACGTCTCTAGCACCCTCTTGATGAGATGGAGATAGACGAACACTGCAGTTTGTTCCTTTGGTCGACCCTCACAGCTTAACAGTTCTTTTGCGACTGATCAGTTGAGATTTGGTCCCCAAAGGTATGCAAAAGTTCCCAATAGTCTTCTGACCAATCGTTTTTAGCTCTTGTTTTCGATAATCTCGCCTCTACAGAATTATGGTTCTAATTTGAATAGTTCCTCCCCTTCTCTCTCGTCACTGGACACGCATAATCACTTTTCAAGTGGAGTATCAGGGATAGGGTGAAGAACAGATGCCATAACGATAAGCGGTGCCTGCCCATTACGGGTGACATCATCTTGGTAACTTTTGGCTGGAGTGAGCTACTTAGTGTCTCATGGCGAAGACAACGCTATGGTTAGTTTTTGACTAAAGTATGCTATTTAGAATTCTTGGTCGCCAAGCCTGTTGATGGTATCGGTAGCTATTGGCGGTGTGACTGTTTCAAGGAAGTTAATTTGCCATGTGTGGGCTGCTTGTTGGCTAACTATTGTATTAACGTCCAGTTTCGTTCGATGGTATCTCTGTTTCGCTAAGCTAATTTCCTCCATGTTTGTCGTCAGTATTTCTGCTGTCACATAGGCCCCCCAAAAAACTATTCTTACACGTGGGTAAGAATTGGTACTGAAATGGTGGCGCAAATATGTACATGCATTATTTACATAGAGTACTGGGGAAGAGGTCACTGGGGTACAAAGCTGGGTGCATCCACCCGCAACTGTGAGGGGTTGGAAGCAAGGTTAGGTTTGTCTACAGTGGGCACGGGGTATCTGCTGAGGTAGTCAGCTCCATGGTTACTCTTCCCGGGTATGTATTCTACATGAAATGAGTAGGGCTGTAGCAAGAGTGACCAACGCATGAGTCTGGCGTTGAGTTTCTGCGATGACGCAAGGAAGGTTAAGGGTTGGTGATCGCACTGCACCTTGAAATGAGCGCCATACAAATACATCTGGAATTTCTGGATGGCCCAGACCAATGCCAAACATTCTTTTTCTACTGTTGCGTAATTGTGTTCAGCTTTGTTTAATTTCCGGCTGGCATACGCGACTGGCAGGAGAAGTGTGGGGTCATTGGGGTCAGATTGTAGTAGGGTTGCTCCTAAACCTTGATTGCTCGCATCTGTGCGTAGCACGAATGGTTGGGTTGCATCGGGCAACTTCAGGATGGGTTGTGAGGTGAGTCTAGCTTTCAGGGTTTGGAACGCATCTTCGCACTCGGCATTCCATTCTACTTTCTCGGGCGCTTTCTTCTTGGTTAGATCAGACAATGGCGCGGCGATGGAATTGAAGTTGGCAACGAATTTCTGGTAGTAGCCACATAGGCCTAGAAACGATTGCACATCCTTTTTGTTTATCGGGCGCGGTGCCTTGTTCATTTTCGCGATGTTCTTGTCTTCCGGAAGAAGACTGCCGTGTCTGAGTGTGTGACCGAGAAACTCTATCTCTTCGTATCCTAGCAGGCACTTTGTCGGTCGGGCTGTTAGTCCGGTTTCCCTAAGTCGCTGAAGAACGGTAGAGAGAAGTCTTAAATGGTCATCCCAGGTGTGGGTCGCGATTAAGATGTCATCCATAAAGTGATGGAGTTCTTCTTCTTGAATGGGCGCGAGAAGTTGTTTCATCATGCGTGAGAAAATGCTTGGTGCGTTGTTAAGTCCAAACGGTAAGACATTGAACTCATAGTGGCCATCAGCTGTACTGAAGGCAAGATACGGTCTTAGGTGCTCTGGCACCGGTATCTGATAGTACCCTTTGCTTAGGTCTATTCGCGAAAAGTATTTTGCGTTATGCAATTTCGCGAACAGCTGTGCTGTGTCTGGTAGCGGTTCGGCTTGGAATTCCGTCACGGCATTCAGTCTGCGGTAGTCAATGCATAAGCGATGCTCTCCGCTCGGTTTGCGTAAGAGGACTATTCCAGCGCTGTATGGGGAGGTTGAGGGGGAAATTATTCCTGCCTCTAATAGGGTTTCTATCTCCTGCTTGACAGCGGTTTGTTTGGCAAGAGGGATAGGGTACGGTTTTACTCGGACAGGGGTAGTGTCAGTCAAGGTCATTGTCACTTCAACTAACGGTGTCTGTCCAGGTATGTCCGTCAACACTACTTGGTGTTGTGCAACTATCTCCATTATCTGTCTTTGTCTGTCTGTCGATAGTTTTGGGTTGATAGCTACGTCTCTGTAGGTCTCGCTACTTTTCAGCGGATACTCGATAGCTAGATCCTCTGTTGCTTCGACTTCTTCTGCTATTGACAAAGCCATTAAATGATCGGTGGATGTTGCGGCGTCGCGTAGGTGTTTGCGCTTTTCTGTGAGCGGCAGTGGGCCTACGATCTCTACTGCTACTCTGTGGGATGGGGTACCGGTTACGGGCGTTTCGCCTAGCGTTACTGGGACTCCTATCTCTGGTTGGTCTACCTTCTGGCACTGGGGACAGGAGCGGACAAAGCGCGTAATGTCTCCTGTTATTCCCGGCCAATGATAGTGAGCGGTAATTCTCTGAATTGTTGCACTCACGCCCATGTGCCCGCTAAATGCAATGGCGTGTCCTACCTCTAGTACCTGTGGTCTATGTTTGGCAGGGACAACTAATTGAGAGTGGTCGTGGTCTGTCTGTCTGTACAGTAGTCCGTTTTTCTCCAAGAACTTTCCTTTCTTAGGTGGGTTATGCGCCTGAGGGAGTTTTTTGTAGCATTTAGCTAGTGTGGGGTCAGCTAGTTGATCTGCCCTCATCTCGGCTGGTGCCGGATTAGCAGGGAGATTATCTGCAGCGTCCTGTCTTATCTGTGCTCTAGTTTGGACTGATGCAACCGATGCCGGCGCAATTGGCGTCCCTAAATACACATATTTGCACCCTAGTATGATGTCATACAAAGGTGCATCCATTACTGCCGCTTTTACTTTTCCTGACACATATCGGGAGTCTACATGGACTATCGCGATTGGTAAGGTGGAGGCGGGTATGGATCGATCAGGGCCTTGCAAAGTGACGGTCTCGTCGGTGATGTCATCAGCCGCTACAAGAGTTCGACTGACGATTGCATCGTACGATAATCCGGTGTCGTATAGACATGACGCGGTTTTCCCGTTCACTACAACTTTTTCACTGACTGGGGGTCGGGACTTATCTGAAGTCTCCAGTTCAACGGTACTAGTTTGACTTACAGCCACTGTGTGCGTTTGATTCGCTGTTCTACGGCAATCAACGGTGTTATGGTTAGTTCTTTTGCAGTTAGAACAATATTTCCGGGGGTTTTGACCTTGACCGGGCGGTTTTACCGAGTTTTGGGTTTTCTTGTTATCCGAATTCTGCTGATTCTGATTAGACTGCTGTGTTTGTTGTGGGTGGGGTTTTTGGTTGTTTCCATCTCGGCTGGGTTTATCTGTTACCTTGCGTTTAGCTTCATTTTCATGCGCGGTGGTGTACCGGTCCGCTAGTTTAATTAAATCAGCTAAGGTCTCGGCACCTTGTTCCGCGGTGAACATCCTAGTTTCTGGCGTCATCGCTTCGCGTAACTGTTCACTAAGGATTAGTTCTGCTAGATCGGCGAACGATTCTTCTAGGTTGGATAAGGCTAACCATTTACGCAAGTACGTTTCCAATCGGTCTACAAACTGACTGTGAGTTTCACCTTTTTCTCTTCGCGAGTTGCGCAATTTTTTCCGGTAGGTTTCGGAGGTCAACTCGAACCAAATCAAGAGCGCTTTCTTGAGAGCTGCGTAATCGTTACTTTGTCCTGTGGGCAATTTCGCGTATACGTCATAGGCTGTACCTCTCAATCCTTGAGCTAATTTTATGGTCCATTTGTTATAGTCAAGTTCGAATTCCTGTGCTAAGCGCTCAAACCGATCAAGATATGCGTCTATCCTATCAACTTTCTCGTCAAATGGACTTAGAAAAAAATTCATGCCTGGAGTGATGGACGGAGGTTGGGGAGGGTTGTCAGATGAGTTTGACAGTAGGCTAATATTCGGGTCAGTTGCCCGAGCTGCTATCAACTGGTCCCTTTCTTTTTCCCTGGCTTCAATGTCCATCTTTTTTAGACGTTCTGCCATCTCTAATTCCATGTTTTTTAACTTTTCTGCATGGTCTCTTTCCTCAGCACGGGCTTTTTCTGCCGCCTTCTCGGCACAGATTCTTTCTTCAGCTCTAGCTTTTTCTGCACAGATTCGTTCTTCAGCTCTAGCTTTTTCGGCATGGATTCGTTCTTCTGTTCTGGATTTTTCCAATTTATCCCATTCTGAGGTTACATACGTGATTAAATCTTGCCCTGCCAGCCCTAGTGCTATCCCCTCTTCTCTCAATTCTCGGCGTACTTTTATGAAGTCGGCCATGATAGATTTCTAGATTTCCAGAGTCCAAAAGCAAGATAACCTAAATACTACTAGTCAATCTAGATTAACACAAGTACAATCAAAATATCCCTATGTGAGATGTTACCAGCAATCCACAACAATTTTCAATCAATGCATAAGAAACAATTATCTTACGTCAATCAATACATACATGTGCATACAACAATCAATTCAATCATGCAATTCAAAAATCAAGAAAAAAATTTTCCCCAATGTAACTGAGTCAACTCTCGGATTTTGTACTAGACCACTGTTCCGAATCCTAAGTGAGATAATGTTTTCTATTCGTTATTATCTTAGGTTACTCAAGATATAGATACAAAAATTTATTATCCCGGACGAGCCCCCATATGTGATGATATTCTGGGGAAGATACGTGTATCTTACTAGGGGGTAAGACTTATTGATAGATGGGCGATGCGCTACCACTATCGATCGTTCTTTTACCAGAAGTCCTAAAGTGGTGTGAGAGACAGATCACGGTACTTTGGTCACATAAAATTTATATTTGTTCTCGGGAATTTTAGTATCATTTGGCTCAACTTGAGAACCGGTGATGACTAATCAAAAGACTAGATTATTATGTCTCAAGAGAAGAAAACTACTAACTACACAACAATACAAATAGAATGACACCAGTCGTATGTATGTAATTTCACTTTTTATATATTCAACACAAACTTTAACATTTCTGCATTAATCGGTAAATTAATAAGTAATATAGTTCCAAGTGCTGGGAAAATGTCTTAACAGGTTTCTCTCGTCATTTGCTACCTGCGGTTACGATTTTCACTCTTCGTGAGTTTCAAATGTTCTAGTTTCTCGAGGGTATGACTCAGTTCTTGGGGGGGACTTAGCTAAGGCAAGTCGGGTCGCCCTTGTAGCTGTGGGGTTTGGACGTGGTCAGGTAGAATCGTGGTAGTTCTCCTTGGTTCCACGGGAGCGACGGTCAGGCGTTCGTCTCCACAAACGTGATCCCAGGTCCGACCTGGAAAAGTCGGAGCTCTGGCTACAGTATTCTCGTTAGCTATAAGTGTGCGGTCTCCTCTGCAAAGTGTCCATAGCATCAGACACCTGCAGGGTTCCCATATGCACAATTCAATTCGAATCTTACGGCTAAAATACATTAATCCACATGCATACTGTCTCAGAAACAATAATCTGTTTCTGTAACTATATCAAGAACATATTATTTATACATCGCAATCACTATACAATAAACATACACATATCAAAACTATTAGTGTTATCTTACTTGTAGACTCTGGGACTCGTGAAATCGTCTTTTACGTCTCTAGCGCCCTCTTGATGAGATGGAGATAGACGAACACTGCAGTTTGTTCCTTTGGTCGACCCTCACAGCTTAACAGTTCTTTTGCGACTGATCAGTTGAGATTTGGTCCCCAAAGGTATGCAAAAGTTCCCAATAGTCTTCTGACCAATCGTTTTTAGCTCTTGTTTTCGATAATCTCGCCTCTACAGAATTATGGTTCTAATTTGAATAGTTCCTCCCCTTCTCTCTCGTCACTGGACACGCATAATCACTTTTCAAGTGGAGTATCAGGGATAGAGTGAAGAACAGATGCCATAACGATAAGCGGTGCCTGCCCATTACGGGTGACATCATCTTGGTAACTTTTGGCTGGAGTGAGCTACTTAGTGTCTCATGGCGAAGACAACGCTATGGTTAGTTTTTGACTAAAGTATGCTATTTAGAATTCTTGGTCGCCAAGCCTGTTGATGGTATCGGTAGCTATTGGCGGTGTGACTGTTTCAAGGAAGTTAATTTGCCATGTGTGGGCTGCTTGTTGGCTAACTATTGTATTAACGTCCAGTTTCGTTCGATGGTATCTCTGTTTCGCTAAGCTAATTTCCTCCATGTTTGTCGTCAGTATTTCTGCTGTCACAGTCATACATGTCAAAAGAATGTTCTCCATTATCTACGTCCATCAAGAAGCTTCGATCGCTAGTAAACAAACGGATCCAGAAGATTCTCCAACAATATCGACTAACGAAAATTATCAACGTTATACAAAGCCTCTCCTAACAACAATGCAAACTCAAATCAAAGGTAAATAAACTCCATTATTGAATACTTTGCAAAACGAAACGATTAGATCTTTCGTACACGCTTCAGCCATACTATCATTCGCGTTTCAACGTAACATAACCCCCCACTCAAGAAGAAATTTACCCAATTTCTTTCAACAACGTTGAAACGTAATGCACAAACAAAGTTCAGAATTAAGACTTATTTCAGTCTGTCTGAACACTATCAACGTTCTCAGTTCATTCATACAGAGTCAATGGTTTTCATCTTCAAATCTGCCTGGATATTGTCAATGTTCACAGTTCATTCACACAGAGTCAAAGTTTCTCATCTGCAAGTCTTTCTGGGTACTGTCAATGTTCACAGTTTATCTACACAGTCAATGTTCTTTCATCCGCAAGGAAACGGCGCCCTCGTCAGTTGCGGTCGTCATCGGCCCAGGGTCAAAGACAGTGATCTCGTGGGCTTTCCTGGAGTCAGTGCATCCTCCGTTGTCTTCCTCTCCCGTCGGATGTCCGACGCAGTCGACGTTGTCAGCTCCCAGAATGCATTCGCTGGGTCTCACGGTCAGGTTGGCTTCTGCGGGACGGTGGAACAGATCCCTCAAGGTCTGCAGATGCTCCTTCCAGGTCTGGGTGTGGACTTCATGTTCGACCAAAGTCGTAGAGCCTGGGACATCACTGAAGTTGTGGGGAAACTCGCCCATAAGGTCCTTGAGCTCCATCTTTTGACCTTCCGTCAAGCTTGGTCCTAGCTTAACATCATCGATACTTTCTTTGCTGTGGAAGTCTCCCAGTTCCAACAGTTCTTCGCTGTCAAAGCTGTTGTCGGTCACAGCTGCTGTGGCTGCGTGCACAGTCTCTGATGGCCTTTCCACGTACAGCTTAAGGAGGTTGGCGTGGTATATCTTGGAATGCTGACCGACCTTCACCTTGTAGTCGTTGATCCCCACCACGGTCTCCACTTCGTACGGGCCTTTCCACTGCATCAGCAACTTATTGTGATCAGTAGGTAGCAGCACCAGCACTTTGTTGCCAGGTTTAAACTTCCTGTTCACAGCCCTACGGTCATAGTAGTGCTTTCCACAGTCCTGGGACTTCTTCAGGTTTTCTCTGGCTATCTCGAGAGTCTGCTCCAGCTTCTCCCGTAGCTCAAACACGTACTGGTAGCTGTTCTTCACCTCTGGGGTGTCTACTTCTTTCGTCCACAGTTCTTTTAGGATGTGCATCGGCCCTCGGATGGTTCTTCCGTACAGCAGCTCGAACGGAGAGAAGCCGGTGGACTCCTGCGGTACTTCTCTGTAGGCGAAAAGTAAGGCGTTAATGTAGCGATGCCATTGTCTGGGCTGCTCGCTGCACAGTTTCTTCAGGGTGGACTTCAGCGTAGCATTGAACTTCTCGACAAGCCCGTTGCACATCGGATGGTAGGGTGTCGTAGTCAAATGCCGGATGCTCAGCAGTCTGTTGACCTCCTTCATGCAGTCAGAGACGAACTGCGTCCCAAGGTCTGTCAGAATTTCTTCAGGCACTCCAAGTCTACTGAACATGTCCACTAGTGCCTCTGCTACAGTTTCAGTGTCAATCTTCTTCAGTGGCACTGCCTCTGGGTACCGAGTCGCATAGTCCACTAAAGTCAGTACCCACCGATGACCTTCTTCACTCGGAGGTCTTATTTCGCCGATTAAGTCTAAGGCCACCCTCTTGAAAGGTCGGTCGATCAGAGGCATCCTCTGCATAGGCACTTTCGGGACCCTTCCTCGAGGTATGGTCTTCTGGCAAATGTCACATGATCGGCAGAAACGGCTGACGTCCGCATGAAGTCCTGGCCAGTAGAACACCGCCTGGATTCTATCCGACGTCTTCTTGATACCCAGGTGACCTCCCATGATTGAGTCATGCGCTACCTCCATCACCTGGCGCCTTAGGGGTAACGGTACCAATACCTGACGTAGTGGTTTCCCTCCGTTGACCCTCGGGTGCTGGAAGATTCGGTACAGGATCTTGGCCTTCACCTCAAAATAGACCGTACCACTGCCTTTGGTCACGTGGTCTTGGCGGTTCCTGTACTTGTTTAAAGTGCTATCAGCTTCCTGGAGCTGGATCAGCTTATCTCTGTCCACGATGGCAGCTTTGGAGTTGTCGGCGACCTTCAGTGGCGTAGACATCTTGTCTCTCTTGGCCTGGGCCCTGGTAGTAACAGCACCGACAATCTCTGGTCGGCAGGGCTGAGCCGGAGTAGCCACATTGTCCCGTAGCAGCTCTGTAAGGTCTCCATCGGGAAACGGCAATGGATCCTCCTCCACAACTTCGACGTGTTGGGTTGAGGCAGGACTCCATTCTGAATCGGGGTCGTCGGGTCGTCTCGCGCCGTCGATATTCCCGATCATCAAATCGTACAGCGGCTTCTTCAGGCAAACCGCTTCGACTTCGCCTATGTAGAAAGGGGTGCTGACTTGAATCTTTGCAACTGGCGCTCTCACACATTTGCTGTCGGCCATAAGTGTCCATTTTGAATCGCCAGTGAACTGTTCTTTAGCGATTAGGTCTTCTCTGACGATGACCCCACTACAGCCAGAGTCTCTTAAGACAGTCACTTCATGATTTCCGACGCGTCCCTTTGAAACAGGCATGTTCTGGACGGTCACAGCTGCGCTGGCGACGACGGGGATGGATTTTCCGTTGGCAAGGAGAAGTTGGCCATCGGTCATGCACTCTTGCACGTCCGCAGGGGTAGCTGTGCGCTCGGTCTCACTCGGAAGAATGACGCTCCCGCCGCACACTTGATGGTCAGATCTACTGGTTTGCCGTTGATTGGAAAACCGCCTTTGCCGGTTGCCCGCCGCTGCGTTGTCCGTACTGCCCCGCTGTCCGCTACTTTTGTTTTGAGGACAATTAGCCGCCCTGTGGTCTGTAGCGTTGCAGGTGAAACAGCCTCTTGAATGCCCTTCCCTGGGAGGAGGCGTGGAGTCCGTCTGTCTCTGGCTCGTCTGGCTCCCTTGGACCTGGTTCCCATGGTTTGCAGTCTTCTGAAAATGTTTCGTCGCGCTGGGTGGCCCCAGGGTTTTCCCATGAGCGATGAGATATCTTTCAGCAGCCTCAGTCACATCTTTAAGCGTCTGCAGCTTTTGTTCTTCTAAGTGGGTCGCTAGGTCCTTGTGACAGGCATTGAGAAATTGTTCCTTCACGATCAGGTCATGGAGACTGTCGTAAGACTTCGTTTCGCCTGATAACTCCACCCACTTGTGTAGATATGACGACAGGCGCTCCACAAACTGCTTTGGCGTCTCGTCTGACTTAGGCCGGCATTCACGGAAGCGTTTACGGTAGCCCTTCTCTGTAAAGTTGTAGCACTGCAACAGGGCCTCTTTCAAGACGTCGTAGTTTTTGGCGTCATCGTTCGACAGTCTGGTGTAAACTTCGAGAGCTTGCCCCGTCAGAAGTGCACTCAGTCGAATCGCCCAGTCTCGAGGTTGCCAATTGGAGCTTTCGGCGAACCTTTCGAATATCGCCAGATAGCTGTCGATCTGGTCCTTCCCGTCGACGAAAGCTGGCAATTTTGGAGCCGTATGGTCGTTGGTGACTTGTGGCGCATGCTGATTGTTCTGGATACGCGCCAACTCTAGCTGGTACTGACGATCTCTTTCTTGTTGCTGCTGTTCAATTTCCAGACGCTTCAGTTCAAATTCTCTGTCTTCACGACGTCGCTGCTCCTCTATTTCTCTTTCTTCACGACGTCGTTGCTCTTCTTTTTCTTGCCGCTGCTGTTCAATTTCTAGACGCTTCTGTTCTAGTTCTATTTCTTTTTCTAGGCGCTTCTCTTCCAATTCTCTTTCTTCTCGGCGACGCTGCTCTTCTAATTCTCGTTCTTGTATTCTCTCCTGGGATTTGACGTACTCCGTCAGCTGTTTCCCTTTTAGATTTAGTTCAACCCCTTTCTGCCAGAAGTCAGCCATCTTGATGCTTCTGGAAAGTTCTTTTCTAGAAGGTTCTTTTCTGGAAAGTTCTTTTTCTAGAAAGTTCTTGACTGTAGAGTTCTTTTTCTGGAAAGTTCTTGACTGTGCTGTACCTTTCTAGACTGTTCTAGAACAGCACGCTTTCTGCAGTAGCGCTGATGCTTGTCACTAGTCGCCTTCGCTGACGCAGGCCCCGCTGTCCTCGTCGTATGCGACGCTGCACCACGCTGGTGTTGATGTACACGCTCCTGTGCTGAAGTAGACGCGACGTCCGTTCGTCGCTCTCTCTAATACTGGCGATGTAGCTCCGAGACTGTCCCTCGACGTAGTCTAACGGCAGCAACGTAGTCCCGACTGTTGTTCGCTCACGAAGCAACTCTTCAGCGACTACACGCCCTTGCAGTCAACCCGAACCTATCGGTGATGTAGTCCCAGTATGTTGGCCCCTCTCGACGCAACTCGTTGGCGGCTACCCTCGATGACTGCCTCTCGTAACGTTGACTCGCTTGTTGTAGCAGTTGAACCCTTGGCTATGGCGTGAATCGCGGCTTGACCCCCAAAATGTTACACTCGGTTCGATGTTGGTGTTTTCTATCAGTATTTGATTCAGCCCCAATGCTGAATTCCTGATAGGGTGTAACTCAGATTCGTTTATTCACACAGCCTGCTCAATCAGCATACAAGTCACAAAGTCGACGTATGGAGTTTTCCACTTTTATTCAGCACACATCAACAACTGCATACAAATCTCAACTCAACTCAACAACTTTCACAGCAACTCTTCTGCTTCACTATCAACAACTTTACTCTCTCAACAGCAACTCGGCACACGATTAAATAACCTCCCTCTTTTCCGGAAAGATTTCGAATACCGTAGAAATGACGCACTGCCACCAATCGAATAAAAGATCGTCATCACTGACTTACGTCATACATGTCAAAAGAATGTTCTCCATTATCTACGCCCATCAAGAAGCTTCGATCGCTGGTAAACAAACGGATCCAGAAGATTCTCCAACAATATCGACTAACGAAAATTATCAACGTTATACAAAGCCTCTCCTAACAACAATGCAAACTCAAATCAAAGGTAAATAAACTCCATTATTGAATACTTTGCAAAACGAAACGATTAGATCTATCGTACACGCTTCAGCCATACTATCATTCGCGTTTCAACGTAACAGATTGGGAGACCCAGACAAATAAGTCATGAAATACACAGATAAAGAACGCCACCAAGATACAAAATGTCGATGTATTTAAAACTAAGCGTCCTGTTTTGTTGGTTTTGTCATCTGACGGTATAACAACAATACTACTACTACTACTACTACTACTACTACTACTACTACTACTACTACTACTACTACTACTACTACTACTACTACTACTACTACTAATAATAATAATAATAATAATAATAATAATAATAATAAATGTTATACGCGCCTTATTCCTAAATCAGACTCAAAACGCGGCGATCTGTAACCAACATACACGCTCACATGTTACAGACCACTGACTCCTACATACACAAAACACATTCATCACTCAAACATGTAGTGTAAAGGGAAGTAGCTATTAGAAGAGGGAAAAGATATTGAATATTTAATTGTGACATTTTAGATAGGCTGCAACCAGTACCATTATTGAAGGGATGGAGGAAACCGGAGTACATCGGAGAAACCCTCTGTGACCTCAATAATCTCGTCATATAAGTTCACCCCTAGCCTACCTAGTATTTTAACTCTCTCAAATCTCTTTGCTTGTCTTGACGATGGGGGAGGATATGCTGTTGCGAAGAGTTTTGGCCACTTCAGTCTGTTGTGCAGTTTTGTCAAGGGGCGAGACATATCCAGCGCCGTCCATGTTTTTGATATCTCTCAGTATTTTATAAAGAAATTCCATTTATACGGCCCCCTTGGCAAGAGAAGCCTATAAGGGTAACATACTGTTTGCTCCGTTGCTATGAAGAGTGCTTGAGTTGCCGTTCTCAAGTTACGAGAATGATGATGAAAATGCTCTTCCGCCACTGGAGGTTTTACAAGAAGGACGAAGCTCTCCATGTTCCACAACAAAAGAGGATGAGTCCCACAAGGTCATTTGGAAAAAACCACACAGTTCACAAGAGGGAGATGAATGACACGAAGAGCGAAGTTGACATTAAAACTGTAACATAGTTTTAAACACATTGCTGTTTCTTTAACAACAACGAAAAAGGACGAAGTTTCACAGTTTCACAACAGGAGAAGAGGTGAATGGCACAAGGTCACTTGGGAAAAAAAACATTGAGAGGGCAGTCTTGTTGTGTACATTCACAAGAGAGAGAGCTAGTGTGGATGACCAGAAAAGCGAAAAACGATATGAAAAATGCAGCGAAAAAACAACAACACCAAAATCAATAGCAAACTCGTTAGCGTTTCCGACAGTAATGGACCGGCCAGACTTTCACGTCTCTCTCGGGTGTGGATGGCTGGAGAGCATGTCCATCTTCCCACATCTCTTATGTTTTCACTACTGTAAGGTCTCCACACAGGTAGCTGTTCAAATCCCCTGGACGGTCTGGAGTATAATAATAATAATAATAATAATAATAATTATTATTATTATTATTATTATTATTATTATTATTATTATTATTATTATTATTATTATTATTATTATTATTATTAACTAAACCTAAACTAAAAATTACCCTAAGACACTGCGCCCCTACTCCTTCAGAGGAGAGTATAAACCGACGTCTAGTCTGTGCACGCACGCTTTCCATCAAATGGACTTTAAAGATCCCGACGCCCATGTTCTATGGGGAAGTGCCGGCTACACAAATACACCCAGCACGCACTAGGACCCTTCTCCCCATTCTCGGTCGCCCAGGATTGTGTTCAGTCGTCTGGGCGTCACACTATGCGCCCAAAGATTACAGGTGGGCGCCTCGGGAGGATTGAGTTGGATCCTGTATTGACCAGAGCCTTGCGCAGCTCTTGAGCTGAAAAAGCACTTTATAAAAGGGATGAAACAAATAAATCAATTATAAAAAGGTAAAGGCAAAGGTAGTAGCACAGTGCTTCAGATTCTTGGAGCGCCCGCGCCATTGGCGCATATTTTATCAGTATGGCGCGTAACAGTCAACGTGGATGCGCCAGCCTGGCGCGTCATAAAAATCAAGAAGGACTAGGTGAACATACGATACGAATACCTTCGATTGTCAATGACCCATCTTTTTCAAAATCGACCCATCATTTTGCATGGCCATGGGTCATTGGGCCCATGATGTCTGAAAACAATCTGAAGCACTGGTAGCATAGCCTTGTGGCCGTAGGGGAGCGTGATGTTGGAGATCACACTTATCTTGGGCCAGCGTAATGAGGGTGATGCCCATCTCTCTCCCTCGCTGCTTGACCTTCCCCACCCTTAAGAGAGTAGGTACTCAGTCACAGTTGAGTCAACTGGGGGCGTTGTTATTTGTCGCTTCCCGTTTTGCGTTCACCCATCCAAGCGCTAACCGCACTGGACGGTGCTTAACTTGCGACACAGTAGCGAGTTTTCCAACCACTGCGATATCCGACACCCCAAATCAATAAATAACTACATAAGTAAACTTAGCAGTAGGGTATTAGCACGGTACAGAAGGACTAAATGAAAGAAACAACAACAGACAATACATCCCACAGGAGTCCACCAAGCTGTGGGAATGGGTACTTGGCTCTATTTATTTATTTATTTATTATTTTTAGTTTTTTTTATTTAATTGTTCTTATATAGAACTTTTTAAGCTCAAGGGAATGTGTCTTAGGGTTAGGGTCCCGATAACGTAATAGGTTTGGTCCATGATCCTAGAAGTCAACCGTTTTACTTACATTATTGGACCCTGTAACAACTCTTTGCACGTTCCCGTTCCTCCACATGTACTGCACGTGCTGACCGCTACAGGAGAGGTCAGGGGTGGTAATTCCGCTACGCGGGTGATGAACTTGCACACGCCCGTCCTTCCATACGTACTTGACCTCTTCTTCAGATGACACGCGGCGAGAGCGAGAGATGGAGGTCGACGAATTGTTTTGAGAATGGTGATTGTTCTTGGCGTGACTTTGGTCATGACCTTGACCGTGACTTTGGCCTTTGTCTCCGACCAGCCTCTCGTCACGGAGGAATGCGAGTGCGCCCGCCTAGCTGCTTGACCGCTTGTGTTGAAGAAAGAAACAACAGTGAATGGTAGGTATAACAGACTATTTAAATATACACGTTATAAATTATTCCAAAGTTTGTATTATATCTTTCTGATATAGACATGCATTCGCACGCGCGCACTCACACACACACACACACACACACACACACACACACACGTGTCGAGATTTTATTCTCTGACAAGAAGAATTAACATATGACATAACACAACATAACATATGACAAAATGACACACATACATACACGCACACACACACACACACACACACACATACAGGAGTTGACCCCGTTAAGCGGTCTTTAACAATTTTCCATCATTACGCTGCCGGTATATATATCTGGCTACCGAACAGCTCTATGAACTCCAAATTATTCCAAATTATGGAATTTGCTTCGTTTTTGCATTCTAAGAGCTGTGGTATATAAATTATTTCTCTAAAGCAACAAACATGGAAGTGTGATTTCTTACCATCATTGTGCAGCCATTGTGTGTGACCTCTTTGGCACTAACATTATGTGGTCATTGTGTGTAAGCTCATCTGTATCAACATTATGTGGTCATTGTGTGTAAGCTCATCCGTATCAACATTATGTGGTCATTGTGTGTAAACTCATGTGTACCATCATTATATGATCATTTTGTGTATGCTCATTTGTACTAACTTTATGCAGTCATTGTGTACCATCATTAAGTAGTCATGGTGTGTAAACTCTTATGTACCATAATTATGTAGTCATTGTTGGTAAGCTCATCTGTACCATTATTGTGTAGTTAATTTGTGTCAACTCTTATGCATTATTACCAGGCGGTCTGCAGGTGTACCATCATACTTATAAAGATGTTACATTCTAAAATCACATAATTTGTAAACTGATTTCAAATACATTGAATTGAAATCTTCAAAAAGACTTTATTGTAAATCTTTAGTGGATTTTAGTTAACTAGCAGTAGAACATGTTAAAGACATTTGTATTATGATGCTGAGAATATGAATAATCTTTTCTTGACTCACTATGAAAACTGCTTTGAAGTTTGATGCAGAATGTGCTTTAAAAAAACTTATGTAATCGTAACTGAGCTGAGCAACAGAATGAGAAAAAGATAGAGAAAACGAAAAACACAAATCGGTCAAATGGCTTCAGTATAAATGTATTCAAACTGTAATACATATTTTAATGTTCAAACAACTGGTAGCGTGCAGTACTATGGACAAGACATAAACATGTGTGGTTTGCAGACAGTGGCAATGGGTGAGCTGGCATCTCAAAGATAAAAAATCACACTGGTTTTGCTTGCTTGATTGATTGATTAATTGTTGCTTTAGGTCCAGCGGACTCTTCCGAGCCAAATCAGGACCGGACAACCCCCGATCCGCATAAAAGATCTGCTGAAACAACCCTAGTGAGAAAACTGAATGCCCTCCACCGGCCAGTCACTTTACAATAAAGGACATCCCACGCAGGGGACGGCTGAGGCTTTACCCCAACTACTCGAACCCCCGGTTACAAAAACAAAATAGAATACAAACATCATTATAAATTATCAACAAAACACATACATATAAAATGCCTACAGTGCTAAATAATAACATCATAGGAAGCCCCAGTGACCACCCGGCAGAAAGCGTCCAATACTCCCAAGCTGATCCAACAGACCTCATACACAAACAAGGAGTCTTGTCCAGGAAGAGTTTTCAAGAAAAAAGGTAGGTCATTGATCTAGCGCAGAAGAAGATTGTATAGCAGAGTGATAGGACAGAATGATTGATTGATAGTTGCTTTAGGTCCAGCGGACTCTTCCGAGCCAAATCAGGACCGGACAACCCCCGATCCGCATAAAAGATCTGCTGAAACAACCCTAGTGGGAAAATTGAATGTCCTCCACCGGCCAGTCACATTACAATAAAGACAGTCCCCTATACGCTACTGTGTCCGGGGACGGTAATCTACCCACTGAACTGAACTGAACGCTGAGGCTATACTCTTAATTTATCGAACCCCCGTTTACAAAATTGGAATAAAAATATGATAAAATATTAAAACAAAACACATACATATAAAATGCCGACATTGCTAAATAATATCATAGAAAGCCCTAGTGTCCATTTGGCAGAGAGCGTCCAATATCCCCAAGCTGACCCAATACACAAACGAGGAGTTTTGGGAGAGTTTTCAAGAAAAAAGGTGAATGACTGGTCTAGCGAAGAAGATAGTAGAGCTATAGAACAGAGTATGAATACGAAAACAACAAAGAAGAAAGACTGCTACAGTGGGAATTTAAACTACAGCACTAAATTTTCAGAAAGTGAGGATGCTATTCATACAGAAACCCCCGGCCACTCCACGGTGGTGTTACTTCCAACACACACAAAAATAAAAAATAATCAGTCAACTAACAAGAAAATGTAACAAAAAAATTTGTTTTTTTTAATTTAAAAAAGCACATATTTAACAACAAAAAACAAAAACAAAAAAGTGGGGAAAAAACCTACAACAACACTAATTTAAAAACATAAAAATCAATAAATTGCACATTTTGCAGACATCTTTACATACGCACTGAACGCACATTCATCACTCAGACATGCAAAGTCACTATTAGAAGATGGAAAGGGAATCTAATTTTAATTTTGAAATGTTTAGATTGACTGCATCCAATATTTTTATTGAAGGGAGCGAGGAAACCAGAGTACCCAGAGAAAACCAACAGTGACCTGAAAAGCCTCGTACCTAAAAGTCGCACAAGTTCATCCCTTGATATTTGATATTCGAGCTTCGATATTTTTATTTACACTGCCCAAGCACGAACATCGACATAAGAGATTCGGCTATTAATTTGCATAACTTCGTGTAACATAAAATTAATATGGGTGCTTGGGCTGTGTCAATAACGAATGGTGGTTTAATTGAATGAATGATTACAAGTACATCAATGTCTTATCAATTTCCTGAAAACCTGTAGCAGACTACTTAGTAAACAGGGCAACATACAAACCATTATTTCAAAGTGCTGCAGTCACACAGAGCTGTGCACGGTATCTACTATGATTGCTAAAGGATGCTCTAAAATAAAATAGAAAGATCATTCAAACACTGAACCATTTCACTATAAGTATTTAGGGCACTGTTCGGGATGCATATTTGAAGACAATAGGACAGAGCTGCTCAAAGTGCTGGCCGATACAGGATCTAGCCAAAGCGGCCCAAGGCGCCAACCTGCAACCTCTGGGCGCATAGTCTGATGCTCAACCTGCAACCTCTGGACATATAGTCTGACTCTCAAACGACTGAGCACAATCCTGGGCGATGAGGTATTGGACCTAGTTGAGTGCAAAGTGTATTTAGGTAGCTGGCACTCGCCCAGCTAGAACATGAGCGTCAAGATCTTTAAAGTCCGTACAATGGAATGCATGCGTGCAAACTTGATCTCAGTTTATACTCTCATCTGAAATACTAAAAGAAATGTTATCCTTTCCAATTGCCCACTGCATGCTTACCTAAACTAAACACTTCAAAATATAATCGATTTTTTTCACGCGCACCCAACTGTCTTAATTATGTTCATGGCATTGTACATGTGCCCTTGACCCATCCAGCTCACACGAAATCTCTATTACCAATCATATTTGGCACTCACCCTAAGACAAGCATACATTTAATTTTGATCTTTAACGATTCTTACATCTCATGAAAACTGACAGTGGACGCATCAAAATATTGATTACACCTCATCAATAAAGATCATGCATAGTCCATTTCGCCATTTCCATTTGTTTGGTTACTGCTCCCTCTAAACATGACTCAGCACACTATTCAATTTCAACAAGTTAGATTGTCAGAATTTTTTAGCAACAATTTATTCACGGACTAGAGAAAGCAGTACCAGCACAATTTGTGTCCCCAACGATTCATGCTTTCAGTCACATACTGTCCTGTACAACGAGACGGAGAATTACAGAAGGAAAAAACACTGAACATTTACATTACATTACATAATTGTTGCTTTAGGTCCAGCGGACTCTTCTGAGCCAAATCAGGACCGGACAACCCCCAATCCGCATAAAAAAAGATCTGCTGAAACAACCCTAGTGGGAAAACTGAATGCCCCCCCCCCCCCACCAGCCAGTCACTTTACAATAAAGACATCCCACGCAGGGGACGGCTGAGGCTTCACCCCAACTTATCGAACCCCCGTTTACAAAAACAAAATAGAATACAAACATCATTATAAATTATCAACAAAACATATACATATAAAATGCCTATATTGCTAAATACTAACATCATAGGAAGCCCTAGTGACCACCCGGCAGAAAGCGTCCAACACTCCCAAGCTGATCCAACAGACCTCATACACAAACAAGGAGTCTTGTCCAGGAAGAGTTTTCAAGAAAAAAGGTAGGTCATTGATCTAGCGAAGAAGAAGATAGTATAGCAGAGTGATAGGACAGAGCAGGAAAGGGAAAGAGTAAATGAGGAAGACAGCGACAGTGGGAATTTAAAGCACTAAATTTCCAGAAAGTGGGGATACTATTTATACTGAAACCCCCGGCACCCCAAACAAGGAGTCTTGTCCCGGAAAAGTTTTCAAGAAAAAAGGTAGGAGACTGATCTAGCGAAGAAGACGATAGTATAGCAGATTGATAGAACAGAGCATTACATTACATTACATTACATTACATGATTATTGTTTTAGGTCCAGCGGACTCTTCCGAGCCAAATCAGGACCGGACAACCCCTACCAATACCATGTAATGTGGACAAAAATGTTGGTCATTAGACAGAGACACTTGAATCCCAGCAAAGGTACAGAAAAACTATCATTATCAATAATGTTGTGCAACTGATTTTTCTGTACCTTTGCTGGGATCCAAGTGTCTCTGTCTAATGACCAACATTTTTGTCCACGTTACATGGTATTGGTATTGCTTACTATCCAAAAATCCTATTTTGAATCAATTATAAAAAATATTCACATTATAATATTTATTAAAAAAAACAACAAGAAAAAAATGCATGCGCACAAGCACACACATCACTTACGTGCAAGCACACCAATCACCCAGTTACATGCATATGAGAGCTAGTAGGCCTATGTCTCCACCAATCACCCAGTTACATGCATCAGAGCTTCTGGGCCTATGTCTCCACCAATCACCCAGTTACATGCATCAGAGCTAGTGGGCCTATGTCTCCAGCAATCACCCAGTTATATGCATAGCAGAGCTAGTGGGCTTATGTCTCCACAACCTCCCCGGCTGGTCATGATAAAAGTAAATAAAAACGAATACTTTTCCATGTACAAACTGTTTTTTCCTTGCCACTAGTTATATTCTAACATTCTTTATACTTCTCAATAGCTAAGGTAAAAATAATGAGTCTGAATCAGGACTGTAGAAATATCTACAGTTGGCAGGTAGAGGTGGTGGAGACGCAGGCCTACTAACTCGCTACACAGTGTGATTGAACACCACATAAATGAGGAATGTACATGTCCATGGTATTCTCTCTCACCTCTCTTCACTCCAAAGCCAATAAAGTTTCTGAATTTTCCTTTCTTGCCAAGGTCGACAAACAAGTCGAAAGAAAGTGAAAGTGTTTGCTCGAACATTTCAACTTGCAAACACAATTTAGGCTGCTTGACCGTTTCTGCCGGCACAGTTCTGCAGTTCAAAATATAGTTCTCAGTTTCACAAACCTAAAAAATAGTAGGGATCTTTCACACATACCACTTGATGCTACATGGGTCATTTTTGGTGCCATTCATATACAGGCAATTGCCTTGATCACAGAATGTTCAGTAATTGGTTTCCAACGACGTTCTACATTACATTACAAATTGTTCCACAAAACCACGCTGTCATCAAAGGTTGTCTACACAGTGCATACACGCAGCCATTTAGTGCATGAAGTCTTTACCAGTGAAAAGGTTTAGTGTACTTAAAACATGAGGAATCACAACATCACACTATTTTTGGAGAGCTGCAATGGTGCAGTAGTGGACCATCAGTCTCAAAAGTCCAGAGTTTGGCATCTAGAAGTTTCTGAAGCAGTGCAGGTGTGACTAAAAAGAATCGAGTCCCTCATACACAGAGTTTGTACACAGTGTTTTTATCTAGCTGCGTTAGCTGTTGCTGTGGCCCGATTTCTTACAAAATCTTTGATGTTTTTCCAAGTTATGTGCCTGAGAACAGGTTCTTTTTGAAGGCAGTCTTCTATAACAGCTTTACCAGGTAAGGTGTGGAGGTGAATGTAGCGACCCAACTGTCGATAACAAGCTGCTACTTCCTCTTTACTCCATGGACGCCTGGCTGGATGCTCTGCAGAAAAACCCAAATGTTACTTCAGGGGCGTCGCACACGGGGGGGGGGGGGGCAGGGGGGGCACCTGCCCCCCCAATAATTTGGCCAAAAAAAAAAAGAAAGAGAGAGAGAGAGAAAGAAGAAAAGAAGAAGAAGAAGAAGAAGAAGAAGATTTCAATCGATAGAGGAAGGCAGGAAGAATCAATAATTAAAAAAATCACCATATTTTTAAACCGTAGTGTAAAGGGCTAACGTACGAAATAATATTACAATAATCTATTAGCATGTGCCTGTGTTTCACAACAAACTATTTCGTGGCGCTAACGCAGCAGAGCTGGCTTTCGCTGTTTGAAAGAAGTGTCATTTCATCACGCAAAGAGCAAAATTAACAAAACAATGGAATCGTCTGTTTTCCAGGTTTGTTGATATCAATTATTTACTTTAGTCTGTAAAATGAGTAAGGCAAGGGTGAATGTGCAAGTGTCAATAAATAGTTGAGGTGCGCGATATTTTTTAATTTAGATTTAGTTTGTTGATAGGCCTACACGTGCACGTGCTTTGATCGCAAAAGGGGAAAAAAAAGGACCCGTTCGCTTTTCTGGGGACAGATAACGCGGGCTTGACTGCTTTGATTATTACACCACCACCCCCACACCCCACCCCCCATTATAGGTTTCACTTGGTTTGTTTGTTTGTTTGTTTTGTTTGTTTATGTGTCCGCGAATAGATCTCCGATGTTTGTGGACTGAACTAGCTGAGATGTTGTTCATGGACTACTAGTAAGATCATCTGTGATCACAAAGACAAAAGGCACTCAGACAGACAGTATTTTGCTTTAGAGAAACTGCGAGTAATATACGCCCTAGTAAAACAAATTGATCAATTGACTGATTTTCTGAAACTGGTAGTGGAAGTGTTTGGTCATTATATGTATGCAATATGCAAAACGAGTTGTGATTTATAGAGAAGACACAATTTCAACCTAGATGATCTTGCGGCAGGTAATTAATGTTCGTGTTTCCTGGTTTTAATCATTATCACATATCGCTAATCATGTATTTGTAGTTTCTGGAAATGAATCTTATATTTTCAGTAAAGAAGAACATAAATAATTAAATGTTTTTACTCTCAGTCTTTCAGTTGGGAAGGTACGAGGATATATTACAGGGTGCGTCCCGCTTGTCAGCCCCTCCCCCCCCCCACCTCCCCGTCGACAGGGTTGCCCCCCCCCCCCCCAATATTTTAGACCGTGCGACGCCCCTGTACTTGTTTACTATATAAAGCCCAACTGTGGTAATATTTTACAACCAACCGTAATTAGTAAATTGTGTGGGGTGGGAGGAAGAAAATAGGGAGGATGTGTGGGGGTGAAAGAGGGTGTCCACTAGGGATAAATCCATAGCTTCAAGAGTTTTTAAGATATAATGTGGAGATATTTCGAAGCACAATCAAGAGGTTTTCTACTTTCTAGGTGCAGCCAATGAAACTGTCGGATAATTAATTATATTTACTAGTTTAGATGTGAATATCAATATAACATTTTCCAAGTATTTAGCAGTCAGGTGAAACTTTTTATTTACTGCAACAATGTGACAATGTTACGGATATAAAATTAAATGCTTTACTGTCATAAGCAAGCAGAATAAAATTGTGGTCGGTGGTGTATTCCCGTCCTGTACTGGATCAATCAATACATGCTTGATACGGTCTAACAACCCCTGTTTTTAACTGACAGTACGAGTTCATTACAGCCACCTTAATAAACTGCACGGTCTCTTTGTTAATAAAGAGAGAGACAGAGAGAGAGAGAGAGAGAGAGAGAGAGACATTTAGAGAGAGACACAGAGAGAGAGAGAGAGAGAGAGAGAGAGAGAGAGAGAGAGAGAGAGAGAGAGAGAGAGAGAGGGGGGGGAAGGGAAAGGCAAAAAAAACACCGAAAATCAACTTTATTAAATGCCCGATACATTATGGCGAAGTTAGTAGATAATTTTGGAGAAAATAAAAATAAATATAACATAGTGTCAACCACAAACACTATCCTTTGTACCCAGGCTTCCGTAATTTGTTAATTTCTAACCTTCAAGCTGAATTATATTTTTCAATTTCGTATTTTATTTTTAGATATCTGTTAAATGCAGAATTTTCCATCGTTAAGTCAGCTAAAGATCACATCCGGTACATTCACCAACATTTAGATCTCGGCATGTGTATGCTGTTTTTGTACAGTAGTTAACTGTCACTATGTGGCAGTGTTAGCTTAATGCAGTTGCCAACACTATGCGGAGATTGTGGTCAGTGACCTTAATCAGTTTCAAGTTCATGCAAGTATGGACACTTATGTACAAAGTAACACTATCATAATAATATAAATAAATGTAAAAGTCTGAAATATTAACTAATAAAGAACTTTCTGGATTCAAATTTTAAATATACTTACTTTCTGATTGCTTTCCAGGCGAATTGTAAACCTCAGAATTTCCAGAACATTCTAAAAAAGAAAAAAATCCATAAGTACTCAATGACTGTCAAATTAATGACTGACAAATGTGGCAGTGTTAGCTTAACACAGTTTCTTACAAACACTATATGGACATTGTGGTCAGTAACCATAAACTACTATTGTTTATTTATTTATTTACATATTTACATCTGACAATGTTGTTCATACAAAATGGCATGCCTCTCCCTTTAGTCGTCGGTTGGTGAATGGACCCTGAATTTCACCAACACTATGTGAATGGTTGTGTATTCTGTTTTTGTTCAGTTGTTTACTTTCACTGTACCACTACTAGTAGTATAGGAGCAAAATGAGCATGTGATTTTCCTACACATTTCATTATCATACTCATAGCAATAAAATATATTTTTAAACTGTGGAAGTATATCTAACTGGTGTTTAAAGTTATTTATGCTTGGTGCATTATTAAGTGAAATAGCTAGATTAGTCCAGTTAGTAACAACTCTGCTAGAAAACAAAAACTTCATATTTTAGTATTGGAATGCTGAATAAATACTTTTCCTTCCAACATTCATGTAAAGAAAAAACAAACATCAGAACTGATAATTAATTTGAATTAACCAACGTGATTCTGAATCAACAATGGAAGGAAACAAAGTAGAATTAGATCTAGAACAGTGCTGTCAGTAGAAGAGGGATGGAGACGCAGCATGCCATGAAAGTGGCACTAGCTTCAATGGACTCTCCACAGAAAAAGGGAAGAAAAAATGTTGAATTTTCACTGACACTAGCATCCATGGTTTTCTCATAATAATGGCACAAATACATAAGCACTCAAAGTAAATAACTAACAAACGAAAAATCAACTAAAGCACAGCAACTTACCAGCGGCTCTTTTCAATTCAAGATGGCGACTTGTGCACACTTGTTTTCAAAAACTAGTTCCCTCTCTCTCCTTAGTGTGTGATTTCACGTCTACTTTTTACAGCACAAATGCTGCCGTGATACACACACGTGTGTTAAGGGTCGTGTGTGACCATCAATGAATTTCCCGCGTTATGCTGCCTAAACCAATCACAGCTCGGATTATAATTTATGCATATTTTAGAGGTTAGGGAGTTCAAAAATCGCAATTGTGCATTATGCGGTCGGCAGCATAAAGAGCGAGGCAGCATAACGTGAGTGTGTAACCATGTAACCATACGATTGGCAGCCTAACGGAGTCAACACAAACGCACACACACACCCACAAATACATACACACACAAAAACTCAAACACATAGGCACGTGCACAAAAGTACGCGCGCGCACGCGCACACACACACATACGTACGCACACGCGCGCGCACACACACACACACACACCCACACTCACTCACATACACAACTCGTATACACGCACAACACTGGAATGCATGCACACAACACACATACACACACACACACACAAATGCACAAACACACCCACGCGCTCTCACACACACCGTGTACCACCAGCGCAACGCATGCGTGCTTTCAAACAATGGATATATCCATACAGCACACCCGCCATGTCATATTTCTAATATAGCGCTTCTTTCTACAAGATGCCAAGGTGTTTGCTGTCAACGTTAGGATATTGAGTATATTAGTCCGAACTTCCGAAAAGCTAAACATGATTTCTTAAAAAAAGGTAACGGTAAAGGTGGTCCCATAGCCTTGTGGCCATAGGGGAGCGTGATGTTGGAGATCACACTTACTTTGGGCCAGCGTAATGAGGGTGATGCCCATCTCTCTCCCTCGCTGCTTTACCTTCCCCACCCTTAAGAGAGTAGGTACTCAGTCACAGTTGAGTCAACTGGGGGCGTTGTTATTTGTCGCTTCGCGGTTTGCGGTCACCCATCCAAGTGCTAACCGCACTGGACGGTGCTTAACTTGCGACAAGTAGCGAGTGCTGATTATTTTCTTAAAACCATATCGAAAATCTACATCAACATTCGCTGTTATATTAGACTACGATTATTCCGCCATACGGAAAACATACTAAAACGTTAAGAAGCAAGACTTACTTTTGGATGCTGTTACAGCTGCCCATCTCACTATAAGCGGGAATGCAACCGTGACTCTGATGACAGTGGTAATAATGCTGACAATGAATGGTGTGAGCGCAACAACCTCGCTGATGATAACGATGAGGCTGCGGAGGATGTTGATGACTGATGCTCGACGACCGCGTTGACGCGGCGACTGCAGCGGCTCGAGTCCTGGAGGCGGTAAACACACCAGCGTCGCTACAACTTCGCTGCGAGCGAAGTCCCGACAGAGTTAATTCTCGGGGTGAAGTCCGTGTTTGTTGAATCAAGGCCAGTTTGTGAGAACCGTCTGAAGTCCGTCGCAACGGCAGCTCATGTGGCAGAGCGCAAAGGCTATCACCTCGATCACACGACTCTGCCCCGTCGGCTGTTGATGATGACGACGATGCGTCATCTGCCATAGCGGATGCTTTGCTGTTTCTGCTTCTACTGCTGCTATTGAAGGATTCTTCTCCTGCGGAACTCTGCAGGTTTCGATCTGTCTTGGGATTTGCATGGTTTGAAGAACTCATCATTTGAGAACTCATATTTTCACCGCCAGACGAGGAGCAGCCACTGCCTCTGGGACAGGCAGAGGCACCAAGGTTGCCACTCTTATTGACATCATTGCTTCCATTAATAATATTGTCACCCACAAGTTTAGAGAGGTTCACTGCCGCGCATACTTCATCAAGGTCGGTGACGTAACATCCAGGCCGAAAGTAAGTCGTTCTCAAGACTTTGCCGACAGCTCCCTCGCTGGACGTGTTAGTCCTACCCCTGGCACTGTTTAGAGAGGGCGATGACGATGCACACGAAGAGGCACGATTAGCACCTTCGGTCACTATAGCCACACTAATACTTCCTCCCTGACTAGTACCAAAACCATCGCCGTTTGCTGAAGACGAAACGTGAAGTGGGTCACAGCTTGCATTTCCGACGACTGTTGGATAGTTTGCGTTATTTCTCGCCAGAGGACTGTGGCCACGGGTATCGGATTCTATTCCGCCGAAAGAAGCACTCACTCCTGGTGCTTTCTGACCTTGACCTTCAGTACGACTTCTGGGACTGTCGTCTGCTGAGTGTCTTGGTCCTCCTCCATTCCTATTGTCTGAGCGATAAAAACACATTCAAAGTTTGAAAGGTTTGTATTAAAGCTTTTCTTTTTCAATGCTTGTTTTCAAACATAAATTTAAAAAAAAAAACGTTTTAGAAGTCGTCTAAGACGCCGAGAACAGCAAGGTAAAGACAGATTATATCCGAAGATTTCAGAGAGATCCAGATCAAGTTAAATCAATAAAGATTAGTGGACAACTTGAAACACCCCCGCCCCCCCATCTTTCCCGTCCCACACACCTCCCCTATACCTCCCCCACCCCTCACGCCCCTCTCCTTCCACATCTTTTGCGACCATGGGTTTTATATATTGTGACACTTTCCTTTAATAGGGTACCTTAAGACCAAAGATAAGGAAAGACGACCAAGACTTACCCTTTCTAGGGGAAGGCGTAGGTGAAGATTTGACCTGGAACCGCTCTGCCGACGCACACGCTGTGTCGTACGAAGGTAGGGAATCCGACTGGCCCAACTGCGCATGTGTGTGGGAGTGCGCATGCGCGTGAGGCAAGCAAGACGTCTCCTCTGTTATTTCATCATCCCGCTCGCCTTGAACCTCATCGATGACGTCACCGCAGTTTTCGGACGTCACTGGATACAATATGGCGTCTTCGTAGTTTGGTGGTGGGAAAGCTGAAAATGGCGACATTAACTGATTTATGTTAATGTTTTGTTTGGTTGTTGGTTTTTTGTTTGTTTGTTTGTTTGTTTTTCTTCTAATTATAATAATTTACACATTTCAGAAGAGGAAGAAGAAAGAGAAAAAGCGGTTTTTTCAACTCAAGAAGCGCACATATCAGTTAAAAATCTGCTCAAGATGGAGACCGCGACCAGGGTGGTACACGAACAGCAATTCTTAATAGGCAGAATCACCACTAATTCTTCACTCCTCCTTCTCACACTCATTTTATGGGCAGGCATAAAAACGGCAAATTCAAAAACTCATAGAAATGAACGGACGCGTGCAAAAAGCGAAGCCCCTTAAATGTGAAACCTTCCAAGATTTGAACGCTGACTAGCATGTCCAACAAACACGTCATGTTACCGCTAGGCGACAGGTTTCGCTTCACACGAATCGGTCTTTTTATTCGTTATTTTAATATTTAAATTTCAATCCGAACAGGAGAAATAAGCACGATGTGTGGGTACACTTACAGTGTTATCTGGACGACAAATCAGTGAACCCCTACATAACTTGTATTGACATGCCTACTTGTTTTGACCCCAGAACAATGATCAGTTAGGGTTTTGGGCTGTGTTAGGGTTAGTGTTAGGGTTCGAACACTGCAAAGTACTTACAAAAGAGGACGAAATATGACCCATATCAGCACAACGTATGTGGCGTTTCGGGAAAAGTCATGATAATACTGTGTAACCTCGGCTGTGTGTGCTTGGGGGGTGTATGTTGGTGTGTGTGTCAGTGTGTGTGTGTGTCCTGCCTGCCTTTGTCTGGCCGGCCTCTCTGTCTCTGTCTCTGTCTCTGTCCCCCTCCCTCCCTCCCTCTCTCTCTCTCTCTCTCTCTCTCTCTCTCTCTCTCTCTCTCTCTCTCTCTCTCTCTGTTATTTAATATTATACAATGGATCATTGTTTGCCATATCTGACGTCTCTCCCTGTACTGTTTCCTACAGGTTGCATAATTTACAATGTACCTTGAGTATTACCGCTAAAACACACATAAAAAAATACATTCTTAGTTATTTCTTATCCTAGTTAAATATTTACGTTAGTTTTGGATTAATTGTATGTTCAATCAAGTGTTTGTTCTGAATTGTTTATTAAGGACTAGCTGTAAGACAGGTCCATAGGACCTACGCCTATTATCCATATAAAGGTGTCGACCTCAACTTGGACTTTCCTCAATTGATTTTGGATTTTGTTTTAGGTTTTGTTTAGAAGGAGTGGTGGGTAGGGGAGGGGGAGATCTTTGTATTAGTGATCTACGTGGACAAATTGCGTGCTGCCTTCTTAACAAAAGCGGGCCGCTGCAAGCACAGCACCGGTACCCGTTCACCCGCTATAGGACATATTGAGCTACACAGATCGACAAAAAAAATAAAAGAAAAAAAGACAGAAAGAAAGAGATAGAGAAAGAGACAAAATAAAGAAACAAAGAAAGAGAAAACGGTCGTTAAAATGTCAGGCATATGTCCAAAAGCCCCGGTCACATGTAAATGGCACGCACGTATTAAAAAAAATATTGTTATAAAGTTCACTTCTTGCTTTCTTGTATTTGCGACACAACTGTCACAAGAAGCGAATCAAACCGTACAAAAAAATCAATATTGTGAGGGTGTTTTTATTTTAATTTTACATCTAGCCTTATTGCATCCTGCGCACGCGACATGTTGCAGTGTACAAGACAAAGACCAAAGTGTGTTATGAGATTTTCATTCCTAAGCACGCATTAAACGTGCAGTGACAAAACAAAACATGTCAATTTGGTGTCTCAATACAAATACAAATATTTGTTACGCGCGTATGTTTTTTCATGCATGTGTGACAAATAGTATTCCCCTCCCCCTCTCCCCCCCCCCCACACACTCCCATCCCCTAATCCGAAATCGAAATTCACAAAATATTATTTGAAGATCCCAAAGCGAAATTTAAACAGTAACAAAACATATATTTATTTTTTTAATCACTGTTATATAACAAACAGACAAAGACTATCATCGCTACACAAACTGTCCTTTTTTCAAAACCTATAGCCTCTCTGGATTTACTTTGTTTTTTCATCAGACGGCAGAGTTATGTAATACGAGAGAAAGCTTTGGTGACCCAGAAAGTCTTGGTATTTCTATTCCATTCTGTGTTATAACGTAATGATTAGGTGTTATGTGTTTCATCATTAATATAACCATTATGCATTCTGTGTTTCGATAAAATATAGGTTAATAATAAACTGACATATCTAAACTCGAGTTATCGTGTTTCATCTAATGAAAAAAAATCCCTTTCGGCAATTGCGAAACAATTATAACGAAAACACGAGACGCTGATGATTAAATGATTAAATTAGGATTCTAAAAAAAAGAAGTTGAACAAGTTCAGTCAATTTTTAGCCCCTGCACACCCACCAACTCCCCGCCTCACCCCACCACACACACACACACACACACCTGCGCACACACGCACACACATACACCTATATTTTTGCCATCAGTTTTGTTTACTCATATTCACCGATTCGTGGGCTGTGAAATCCGATAACTTTTAGCTAATAGCTTCGAACAGAGTTTTTACCCTAACTAAAATAAAACGACAGTCCGTCTGCAATTTCCGACACCCACCCTTTCTTCTTTCAGACCCAAGTTTTTAAAACTAAAATTAACTGCCACTGAATAGATACAAATGTATCAGTCATGTATGCAGCTACGGTCGAGTAATGCACACTGAAACTATGCATCATGAAGCAACCAAAACTGTCATGGTGAGTTCTCTGCCTACCTGCCCTACGCGGGTCAATTTGTCTCAGGTTTCTTCCATTTATTATTGTTTCACCTATGTATAGCAGCGCAGGATCTGAGTAGCAATGACATACTTAAACCCACATAATCACATTTTCTTCCTGCATTTTCCCTCTGAGATAATCACATTTTCTTCCTGTATTTTCCATTTGCAATCTGAGTAGCAATGACATACATACACAAACCCATATAATCACAACTTTTCCTGCATTTTCCATCTGTCATTGTCGATAAGTAATTACTGAGAGATAAGGAGGGTCTCTGCAGTGCAGCGCTGCGTCTGTAACAAAAGAAACGAGAAGACCATCTGGGAATGGAGAGAGCCCAGCAGAGATGCAACTAAGCCGCCGCCGCTGCTTCTGGAGCTGCAGAAAGCAATAAGCATCAACAAATAACATAATAGGTTTCTTCTAGACCATTCTCGCTGTCGGATAAACATTAGCATCTAATGATAATAGTACTTCACGTGCAAACAAAGAATTATGGTTAGAGCCGCTTCTCCAATAACACGTAGTAAACAGGTTGTAGTTTAACACTACACGAATAAACTAACAACCAATAATTGTTGGGAAATGTGCGCATTTCGATCCTTTCACGTTATCCACAACTGCGCATGTGGTAAAAACAAACTCCAATATCTGTTTATGCGCTTCCCCCTCCCTCTCTCCCCATCCTCCCCTACTTCCCTTAACCCCACCTCTCCCCTATCCCCTCTAGAGATCTCAACAACAGCTGTATTTAAGAGCAAACATCATAGTCGATATGCAATATTTCTGCCATAAACCTACATATTGCAGTCTGAAAGAATAACTAGTTCTACCTCCAGCAATATACACTACCATGCGTCAAAAGAAGAAGATCAAACGCAGTAGCAGCTGCTTGGTGGCAAAGACGTATTTTCATCATACGTAATCAAAGCACCACCGAAGGGAGACAAGCTTTGATCCGCAATTATTTTTTTGCTGGAAAAGTTCTGTGATAAACAAACTAACCAATTCCATCGCAGAAATGAAAAAAAAATGCAGCATGTCCATCTTATTCTCAGTCAAAAAGAAGCTTTCAAAAGAAACCAACCAATCGGTATCGACAAAACGATTCACTGCTGAAAACAACCGGAAAGAAACTCAGCACGAGACTGTGACGCTCTCAGCCTACAGTTTTTATTGCGCGCAAGACATGAAACGCGAGAAGACCAGTTGTTGGTTTTTTGTGTTCAGTAATTGTCTTTCAGCAGACGACAAACATAGTCCTCTGCCTCATCTGTTATACACCCAGACAATCAATTGCGGTGTGGCACATCAATTGTGAATACATTGTCTGTGGTTTATTTCAATAATACACTACAATACAAACTACAATACACACACACACGCTTAGTTAATTATCCCAGAAGTAACAGTTGCAAAATAAATCTGCATTATTTACGTAAACAATTCATTCTTTAGGGACTGCAATTTTCATTATATAGGAGATCCCAGGATTGAAAACTTGGTTTGTATAATTTGAATGCTTGCTATAATTAAATGCAAGATCTTTCCACATAATAATATTATGTATCCAAAATTTGTGTTAATTATTTATTTTGTACACAAATCACACCGCAAATTCGAATATTAAACGTTTGTAACGTCCTGAACATAAACGAAAGGTCAAGGTCAGTTTTGTGCGGGAGTGTTCAATGTTTTCAGTATCTCCGAAAAATTGAAAAAGTTGAATAAAAGCTTCTGCTTTGTTCTTCTTTAAACAAAAAAACAAAAAAAAAAAACAGAACACCGTTAACTTGCGAGTTCTCTATGTTTATTTACTCCGAAGGCAATACCGCCAATGCAGAAATAATGATGGATTCCTCTTTTCCGGAGGTTACCGTTGCAGTTTCGTATATTTATACTGTTGCGAACATATAAAAAAATAGAGTGAAATAAAACAATTGCCTCATTTTACATCGCAAAACAGCGTAAAATCACAAATTTCCAATTTTCTGTATCAATATACACAACCTCACAGTATCACTTGTATCTGCGAATTCTTTAAATAATAAAAATTGCAGTCCCTAAACAACGAATTGTTTACGTAAATAAAGAATTCTTTAACATCTTCTAAATAATACATATATAGGTAAACAAATCATTAATTAGAAACATTTTTAAATAATACATTATTTGACACAATCTGCTAAATGATGCATTATAGGCAAATAATTCCTTATTTAGCAACAATGCCTTATTTACCTAGATCATGATTTATTTATCTAAACAATACATTGTTTAATTAAATAATATATACTACTCAAAATAATTGAAGGGCAACTCTCATATTTCATTTAGTTTAATTTTTTTTTGCTGCTATCAATAATATCGATTATATAGCTTATTTCAAAACTTATCCTGTACAGTAACATTCAAGACAATCTTATTCTGACAAGTAATCACATGTGTGAGTTTTGAACTTTCTGCACTGAGCTGAAAAACAAACCCAATTTTTACAAAAATGTTACCCTAATTTACTGTTGTCTTGCTAATAAAGCAAAATTTACAACATTAAAAAGTGATTTGCACTGCATTTTCTGAGTTCAGTTCAACAATCGGCGCTTTTGTCTGGGTATAAATGGCAGCGCTTTTGCTGCTTTCCTAACCATGCCCCCAAGGCGACGATTGACTGATGCGGATAGATGCAGAGCTATTGCATGGCTTCAGGAAGGGGTGAGGGTGAGAGAAGTTGGCAGGCGGCTGGGAGTGTCCCACTCCTTTGTCCAAAGGCTGCGAGAGCACTTTAACAACACTGGAAGTGTTTAAGAACCAAGAAGGTCCGGACGCCCCCGCGTTACCACTGCAAGACAAGACAATTTCATCACCCTGTCAGCTCTGAGGATGAGGTCCGCTACAGCAAACACCATCAGAAGACAGCTTCACGCAGCCAGCAATGTTAACGTCAGCGACCAGACAATTCGCAACCGTCTACACGAGGCAAACCTGCGATCAAAACGACCAGCAGTACGGCCTTTGCTCACCCCAGCTCACCGTGCAGCGCGTTTGGCCTGGGCTCGGCGTCAGTTGGTGTGGACTAGGCAACATTGGTCAAGGGTGCTCTTTACAGACGAGTCTCGTTTCTCCTTTTCTTTCAACGACCGACGAGTGAATGTTTGGAGGCATCCACGGGAGAGTTTTGCTGATTCGACGGTGCGCGAGCATGACCGCTTTGGTGGTGGATCTGTCATGATGTGGGGTGGCTTCGCATCAAACTTCAGAACACCCCTGCTCCAAATTCATGGCAACTTAAACGGTATTGGCTACAGGGATGACGTCCTACAACCTAGGATTCTCCCAGCTCTGCGGGCCATTGGGGAAGGTGCCATACTACAGGACGATAATGCCAAACCCCACCGAGCGCGTATCGTCAATGACTTCCTGCAGCAACAGCACGTCATAAGGATGGATTGGCCGGCTCGATCACCCGATTTGAACCCCATAGAACATCTGTGGGATGTCTTGGGTCGACAGACACGGACAAACCTCCTTCCAGGAGCTAACCTTGAAGTTCTGGCCCAAGTTCTTCAGCAAGAGTGGTTGGCCATCCCAGGAAACATCCTCCATAACCTGATACGGTCCATGAGACAACGATGCCAAGACTGCATTGATGCAAACGGTGGCCACACCCGATACTGACTCTATAGATTTTTGGTTTCTAAAGTTTTGATTTTGAAAATGAGGGGTATGTCAAGTTAAATTGAATTTACTCGAACTTTAAGCGACTGATGTCTAAAATCTTTTTTGTTATTGATGCAGAAATGATTGCAATAAAATATGATGAACTAATAAATTGAATTCGTGTTTCTGATTTAAAGAGAGACCCATATGTCCAAGTGGCCCTTGTATTATTTTGAGTAGTATAGTAGACTCCATCATTCCGAAATATTCTTGTAATAATAATAATATATTAAGTTTTTATCACGGACGAATCTTGATTTTTCGTTCTTACTTTAGCACCTCTATCTGCCCATTCATTATATAATTAACCACAAACCACAATTAGATTATATTTATCCGAAACTTACTCGAGTTCCCCTAAGTATTAGTTCATTAATTAGATGTACAATATCGCATATACGTTCTCCTCGCACTTTCATATTCGATGTTTGTAATGCATATAATACTGGTTTTGAGTCCACCTAAAACAGTATTTGAAAAATGGTTTTAGGGAAATGTTGAATACTTCAAAGCCATTAATATTGCAGTTAGATCAGCAGTAAATATTGAATAATGTTTCCCTAAATAATAAGACTTTTTTTTTAATTTAACGCAGGGATAACAAAACGTGATCTTTAAATTATTGAGATATAGTTCATGTAAGCTTATATATCTTATATATGGAACTAGGCATTCTTCCATTAAATGATTACAGACAGTTTACATCGGCCAAATATGCGTTAAAGGTAACAACCATAAATAGTTCTAGTAGCTCTGAGGAAAAAATTAAATCCGATGAACATTTTCCAAAACGAACTAAAACTGCAAAATCTTGTAATACTATAGCTACCTACATATACATCAGAATTATTTCATAATTTAGGAGTATCTTCAAATAATAATGGTAACTATACAGCCATCATACACTCACATACCAGTTTGATAAATGAATAAAGAAGATTTTGATATTTCTTAGCCTACATGTCGCTAAAACAAGTACAAAAATCCGCATTTATTAGCTTCGATAGTCCATTCACATATAATTCTGGTCATGAAGATTATGGAAGCAATTATTTCAGTCCTCTCTGATAGAGGCAGAATGAATGTAATACGGAACTGTCTCTAAACAGACACATATTTCTCGTTGATGAAGTAACGCCTACCACTACCAGTACGAATACAAGCGTTGAGGCTGAGCGGCTCACAGATGTACAGTGTTATATTCAGCTGTAAGGCACAATTTAACAGCGTACATGGGAATCGCACAAACAACTGCGGCCCTGACAAGGTTGGAGCTCATTTGGAAAGACAGGACCATCAGTCTACATTCCAAGGTAAGGCTGCTGCGCTCCATTGTACATGTCATCTCCATCTTCCTATATGTTTGCGAAACATGGACCCTAACAGCAGATCTACAAAGAAGAATACAAAGCATGGAGATGAGGTGCTACAGAAGACTTTTGGGCATTTCCTATACCCAGCAAACACCAACGACGAAGTCCGACAGACCATCACACAAGTCATTGGACAATACGATGACATGCTCACAGTGGTGAAGAAACGGAAACTCCGAAGGTATGGCCACGTCACCAGATCACCAAGCCTTGAAAAGACCATCCTGCAAGGAACGGTGCAAGGAGGCAGAAGAAGAGGGAGACAGAAAAAGAAATGGGAGGACAACATTCGAGAATGGAGTGGCTTGATACTAAGCGAAGCCATGAGGGTTGCTGAGGACAGAGAAAGATTGAGTACACTGGTTAATCTGTGGTGCCACAACGACCTTCGAGTTACGGGATAGGATTAGACAAGATAGATAGGGAAATGCCATGATGTTGATACACAACAGATCTTTACCCACCATCGGGCTGCTTGGTAAACTTGCAAGGGCAAGTGGGCTCACAGGTGCATTACACGCTGACAGTGGATCCTTGACAGCAAAGCGGTAGCTATTATACCTCTGTGTCATAGATAGAAAAGGTGGTTCAGACTGTGTATTTGGTTTTAAACGGTTTATTTCCAAACTGCGTAAGAACGAACCTATAATATCTTCATTTAGATTTTTTTTGTAAAATACAGTCCTATAAGGGGGAAGACATTGATATAGGCCTATTTCAATATGTGCGGAACATTCGCCTATCGTAGGCCTATATCGTTTTCATCTAAAAGAAGATTGCATGTTCGTTCTTGCGAGGTTCGAGAATAAACAGTTTGAGCGGCGGGTTCGTTTCCCCAAAGTTACAGTCTGTTCCCACTCTTCCTATCGATCATTCATTGGTAAGCTATGTACCGCTTTGCTATGGAGGATCCATTTTCAACGTGTATAATGCCTATCGATGATGCATAGGGCTGTACGCTATTTAACGTTGGGCTCTGGAGGATCCACATTCAACGTGTAATGTCCTTTTGACCGGCTGGAAAGCGACACTGACCATAAGATGGATGTCACAGGCTGCTGAGGGCATACCCTTATCAAATTCCCTTTTATTTGTAAAATAGTTATTTGTGATTTTCTTTGGTTGTTTTTACCACTTTAAGCGAAATCATCTTTATATAGAAGTATATGTTCTGAATAATCATTTATTTACAAACAATATTAGATTTCTCTAATTAATATATTTTCTCCGTAAATACCTTTATTAACTTATAAAACCATTAGTTTTAAAGAAAAGCGAGGAAATATCATCTCTGTACGGCGGAAGGACGACTGACCTCGGACGCCGGACACAAGACGGACGGACAAAGCCAAAAATACATTGCTCCCCAGCTGAGCTTAAAGCTCTGGAACTAATAATAATAGAACATTATAGAAGCGAGCGGCGAGCGAGAAAGAGGCCAGACATGCTAATGGTCTTCTTTCCCCAGAGATTGTTTAAGTCTGTGAGCTTGTCAACCTGACAGTCCAGCGCACCTGCTCTTTCTCACGGCTCCCCTTCTCGCCACTTTACTCCACAAGAGAAGAAAGATAAACAAACCCCCCCCCCCCCCCCAAAAAAAAAAAGAATCGCTGGCTTGTCATTTAAAGGTTTTCCCAGACACTCACACACATGGCCAAAAAATAAGCATGTTGGAAAGAGTTAATTTTCCTGGCGGTGTCGTCACTAGGATTTATCCTAATGAAGCAAAACGAAAGCATGGAATGATTGGCCAATTTCTGAACTATCCTATCCTATCCCGTAACTCAAAGGTCGTTGGGGCACCACAGATGATCGTTTAACCAGCGTACTCCATCTTTCTCTGTTCTCAGCAACCCTCATGGCTTCGTTCAGTGTCAAACCAGTCCATTCTCGAATGTTGTCCTCACACCTCTTTTTCTGTCTCCCTCTTCTTCTGCCTCATTGCACTGTGCCTTGCAGGATGGTTTTTGCAAGGCTTGATGATCTGGTGACGTGGCCATACCATCGGAGTTTCAATTTCTTCACCACTGTGAGCAATTCATCGTGTTTGTCCAATGGCTTGTGTGATGGTCTGTCAGACTTCGTTGTTGGTGATGTGCTGGGTATAGGAAATACCCAGAAGTCTTCTGTAGCACCTCATCTTTTCATGCTTTGTATTCTTCGTTGTAGATCAGCTGTGAGGGTCCATGTTTCGCAAGGTCTTCTTGCTGTTGTTCTTGGTCAGATTGTTCTCTATTTCCTAGCATTGCTTTTCTATCCAGTTCTCCTTAGCTGTGCGCATGCTTTTTCGGATGTCATTGTTGATTTTTTGATAGGCATCAGCTCCCCGTGAGATGTTCTTTTTCTTTTTCATCTCTATTCGTTTAACACACAGGTTCAAAAGTTTAGGTGTGGTCTACGGTTTCTTCTTTGAGCGGTGCTTGCCAGGGATCTCAGTGGCGGCATTTATCACAGCTGAGTTTAAGTTTGTGGTCATGGTGTTGGCCTCTACTTCACCAGCTCTCCGGGTCTTGCAGTTTGTCCAGGTCGATTTTCAGTCTGGTGCACTTTGGCCGATATTTGAATTATCTGAAGTAAAAAAAAAAAAAGATCATAATCGGCTAAGCCAATCTTTAGCTACAGCGCAAAACGTGTTTAGAAAATGGTGAAGCTCAATGACCTTGACCTTAATAAAGTACACACACGAATGATCTAACATGCCTAGCAGTAGATAAAGAATCAACAACAAAAATCATGAATTTTAAGTCAAGTATTCTTGACATAAGGCAAAGAGTGTCTTTGAACAAAACGAGAGTGAATTCGGAGCGACGGACCGAAGACTGACAACCTGACTGCTATTGAAGGATGGCCCATGTTTTAAAGTAACTGTACACCTGAACTCCACGAAAAATCGCTTTAGCCGTTTTTGGGATATTGAGCAAAGCGTGTTTAGCAACAAAATGACTCCTTTGAGATTGTGACGGTGGGTCTATTGTTGCTGGGCTCTGCACAATGGAATGCTATTACCCACTCGTCTATCGCCGATGGGGATCACTAGTTAATCTCCCTGTGGCTCAACTTAATACATTTATAAGTTTAGCTTGGTCTGTGTTAGGCTGGGTTACAGAGATTAAAAGAAAATGGTAAAAGATCACTGTCACACTAGCTCTCACACGGCTATGAAACATAGGTAGTCCAGCCACTTGTTAACAGTAAATATCACACATTTATTTCCTCTACTCTATACAAGATCTGCTAATCACGATACTAACTTTAAAGTTCAAATATCACTTCGAATGGTTCGCTCCTTGATAATTCTATGCAGCTACTGTTTCTTGATCGGGCTACTCGTGCGTTCTGCCCAACGGGTCAGTCTTCTGGAAAGGTGGACTAGTGATGTCCTTTGCTAACAGGTTGGGTGCACCGGTGCAAATAGCTCTAGATTCGATGATCTGTGTTGTGGTTGATTCTTTGATGAGCTGTGTTGTTGTGGATTCTTCTCCTTGTTGACAGACTGGTGGGCTCTTGTCGCACAGTGCTTGAGGCTCCAATACAGGCCAAATGTCAGTGAAGACTTTTACTTGTCTTGCTTCTGATCGGGCCCACAATGCCTGCTCGTCTGTAACATATGAGACGAATTTCTGCAACACCGTGTATACTGGGTGTGTGCAGAGTGTCTCACTGAAGGCAGAAATAGCCCTCAGTGATTAGCCCACTTATATACATATATAAGCGACAAACATTCTGCTAAGTCCGTGGTCCACTGGAATCTCCACTCTAATTCCTATACATATATAAATATAAATCATGGCTAACTACACACATAGACAATTAATTAATATTATACACATTCTCCGGTACAGCCACTGGTCTGCAAGAATACATATAGGCTATACAACAGTGGGTCCGTAGGGACTACGTCATGGCGTCGCAACCGGTCATGTTCGCCACGTTATCACGCAAAGTTTGACTAACAATCACAATTCTAAACATGGCAAATTTCACAAACACAATTCAACAATAGCATCAATACATCGCTATGAAACAAAAGATTGTTCATTTACCTTTTTGACAATGTCACGCTGTGGCTAATTAAGTTGAATAGAATTTCACCAGTTCCAGCTTTTAGTCTTCAGTGGAGAGATCTATTAGAGCCGAGCTCTTTACTCTAGGCAAGTTGAACAGCGAATGACCCTCTATCTCTGTGTGCAGCAGCAGGCCCGGGAAACCAAAAACTACAAGCGGCTCCCTCTGGCGGGGGTGGCCGTACTACTGACTATACGTAAGCTGGATGATGTCACTCCCTAGCTGAGCTAGCGTCAGCATACAAATGTGTAGCCCTCAGTAGACTTTTGTCATCTGCTGCACGCTAACTTTACTAAGGTTAGAGCTGACTATGTAAGGCAAGAAGCTATAGTGCTGTGTAAATCTGGCCTCTTATCACAGAGATAGAGCAAATATGATGACACGGGAGGCAGGCCTATGACCTATGAAGTTTGGTCAAAATCCGTTCAATGGCTCTTGAGAAATGACATCCAACGGACCGACCGACCGACCGAGAGACTGACGAACCGTCCCGACAGACCGACCTTTGGCTCACTCCGATTCTTCTCCAACCCCATGCCCCTACAGATTTCTCGATAAGTCTGGAAATACAAAAATGGAAGAAAGAAGCGTTTCTAACTTGCGAAGGTGAAACTGGGTTATCTGACTATAACGATGCTATTAAACAAAGGGAAGACGTTGCAACGTTGACAGGGTTAGGAAACATTAAATCATTCACTATCGCACTCACGGGAAAAAAAAAGACAGAGAGACGTTGTTTGATTGTTTGTTTTTTCAAGAAAGAAAAAAAATGCCAAGTAGATTTACTGTTTCTTTAAAGCAAATCTTATAGTATGTGTTCATTCAACTATTATATCTATTTTTTTAAAGACCTGATAGATAGATAGATAGATAGATAGATAGATAGATAGATAGATAGATAGATAGATAGATAGATAGATAGATAGATAGATAGATAGATAGATAGATAGATAGATAGATAGATAGATAGATAGATAGATAGATAGATAGATAGATAGATAGATAGATAGATAGATAGATAGATAGATAGATAGATAGATAGATAGATAGATAGATAGATAGATAGATAGATAGATAGATAGATAGATAGATAGATAGATAGATAGATAGGAAGGAAGGAAGAGAAGTAGAAGGAGAAGAATGAGAAGGTGATGATGATGATGACGATGATGATGGTGGTGGTGGTGGTAATAGCTAGGTAAGTGCCGTAAAGCATTGATAAAGCCGGACAAAAACCGGGACAATTACGAAAAAGCCAATGAAAATGAATGTGAGCAAATCTTAGCAAAATCCAGTCCAGTATTTATATCTTAGGTCATCTTGGATTCTTACCCACTCATTGTCACCATCCCCGAAAGACACAATTCTACGAGCTTTGGCACTTGAATAATGAATCAGTAATCCTGAGTCCATGCGTTTCACAATTTTTGTCCTTTCTCTATCTTGCTCATCATCATTAACCTTTCATTATCTTCTCTACTTTCTATTCATATCCTCTTCTCCACTAATCTAACTCTTTTGTTTTTAAGTTTTTTTTGTATTGTCTGTTCTGATCATTCTCGTCTAATCTAGCTCTCATTTACAGATTCTTTTTTGTGTTTCTTTTTTTTTCTTCTTCTTTCTTATTCTTATTTCCTCTCCTGCTCTCGTCTACTGTTCTCGTATCTTCTCATCTCCTCTCCTGTTCTCATCTCCTCTCTTGTTTTCATCTCCTCTCTTGTTTTCATCTCCTCTCTTGTTTTTATCATCTCTCCTGTTCTTGTCTCCTCTCCTGCTCCCGTCTCCTCTCTTGTTCTCATTTTCTCTCCTGTTCTCGTTTCCTCACTTGGTTTTATCTTCTCTCCTGTTCTTGTCTCCTTTCTTGTTTTTATCTTCTCTCCTGTTCTTGTCTCCTCTTTTTTCATCTTCTCTCCTGTTCTTGTCTCCTCTCTTGTTATCCTCTCCTCTCCTGTTATCGTCTCCTCTCCTGTTTTTACCTTCCCTCTTGTTCTCGATCAATCTCTTGTTTTCATCTTCTCTCCTGTTCTCATCTTCTTTCCTGTTCTTGTCACATCTCTTGGTTTCATCTTCTCTCCTGTTCTCGAATCCTCTCTTGTTGTTATCTTCTCTCCTGTTTTGTCTCCTCTTTTGTTCTAATCTCCTGTCTTGTTTTCATCTCCTGTTCTCGTCTCCTCTCTTGTTTTTATTTTCTCTCCTGTTCTCATCTCCTCTCCTGGTTTAATCTCCTCTCCTGTTCTCGTTTCCTCTCATCTCTGTTGCAGGCAATGTATTAACTTCGCCGCTTCATGGGTGTAGCACTCGCAGGTTTTTCTTTGTATGTTCGTGTTGGGTTTTTTCGTGTTTTTTTTTTCTTCAGTTCTGCGCCTAAATTTTGCTATTTCCTATTTGTTCTCCTAATCCTAATCCACCTCTTCTGTTCGTTATCTACCATTTCTTTTTTTAAAAATACTTTCTTCTTCGTCTTTTCGTTTTCGTTCCTCATCAGATCTCCGGTCTCTCCTCCTCTCCTCACCTCTCATTTCTTTTCGTCTCCTTCATCCTTCTCCTCCGATCATCTCTTCTCATCTCTCACCTCTATTCATCTCTCAATTCATTCATCTTCATCTCCTTTCAATTTCCCCTCTTCTGGCTTTCTGTTGCACTGTCTGTTCTTTCCGCCACACTCCCCAAGGGCAAGGCAAACCTATTCCGGCGCGACGAAAATTACATTTTGGAGCGCTCGTCGGAGAACAACTGTCAGGCGCTACGTGGTAATGAGCCAAAAAACTCCACCTTCGGGGAAGACAATCCGATAGAGTGCGCCTAGGGTAGCGTACTTCCGGTAGTAAATAGGCCTACGTGATCGAGCCCCTTGTAATAACTGTACACCGTGTTGCGTCACGCCATGTGGGGCCGGGTAGCTCAGTTGGTAAGAGCGTCTTGCTAGTAACCGAAAGGTCGCTGGTTCGAATCCCGGATTGGTCAACGTGTGATCATATTATTTTCCCCTTTACCAACAACTGGCCCGCTGGTGTCAGTATAAATCGGTCCAGTAGTCATCTATATGCGAAAGTGTCGTGTGACTATAATCTACAAACAACAACAACGTCACGCCATCTGCTGGAGTACCGAACTCTATAAAAATTTGTTATTATTAATATATATTATATGACTAGACTATTAAAAAAAATATTATGTATGATTTCAGACTTGAGTCGTATGATCGAAATGACAACTTTGGCAAAGGAGACATAGCAACACCGGAGTTCAAAATGGAGTTACCACCTATCACTAACTACAAAGACTTGCATATAGAAGTACATATACCTAACATCAGCACAGAGCAGGTTGCAGCCTTTTTGAATCCCATGAGCAAAGATATAGACAAAAAAGCTAAAGATTTGTACCAGAACAAATATGTCAATTATGTTAGAGCTTGCATCCAGTCATCAGTTACTTACATTCATGCTTAAGTTAGGGCTGAAATGAAAACTGGTCTATGTACAAAGTTGACATTTCTTTGACAGAAAAAGGAACAGTTTTGGAATGTCAGTGTGAATGCGCTGCAGGCATGGGGCCTTCTGCACACTGTAAGCATGTAAGATGTGTCTTGCTCGGCCTGACAGACTTTTCACAAAATAAATCGTTTGTAGTACTGACAACATGTACATAATCACTCCAAACATTTCACCAAGCAAAAAAAAACATTTGGGGTCGCCTATGAAAGCTGAAGATATATACCGACAACAAAAAAGACTTAAAACTGTAGATTTTGATCCACGACCTGAACATGGAAGTACGCGACTATTGGCGCACCTATCATCTGAACATTTGCATATTCAAGGGAAATAATTTTAATATTTTGGCCCATTGGATTGTCCCTAAAGGTGTTCGTTGACAATAGGCTAAAGGCCCGTGACTCCAGTATGTCCAAAATAATGAAAGAGGTCACGGAGTAACCTCCCTTCTGTCCGCTTAGTTTAAAGTAAGACTGAGGAACTTCCTCAACCCCGCTCCCCCTACCCCCTCCCCCCTCAAGTTTTACCCTAAATAGTACGATCATAGAAGAGTGTAATAATCCACTTTATTGAGTGAAAGCTCTCCGATAAGAAGTCACTGGGATCCCAGAGGACGCTTCGGGACCTTACTAGCAACTGTCCCATTTAGCGTCATTAGGTATCACTAAACACAACAGGCGCAGAAATGCTGACTTTTGTAACTTATTATGTCAGTGTGAGGTCACGTTCTTGTATACTTGTATACGAGTATACTTGTGTGCGCCTGTATAATTATTCTTAAGGACGATACGTCACTTACTGCTTATTGTACACGTTCATCAAAACGCTCGGACACGAATTTGAGATTTGTACATATCACTCAGACACAAGAAATAAAATGTTTGAATATTTAATTAATGTATTTATTTTACAAATCATCTCTTAGCGGAAATTAGACAACGTTTTTGGCATTTCCCATCTAGAGTTCAGATACACTTTCAGGTTAAAATAGCCCGCTCTATGCAACGAGTGTCATAGTAAAAACACAACTGAACAGTCTGCCGTGGAGCCAATAGCAGCGAGCTAAATAGCTGAACGGTCAAAATGCTTACCACACTAAAGCATGTCAGGCTCTTACCATCATTTACACCAGTCTATATTCCAGAAACAGATTCTAATTGCCTACTCCTTAGGAAACTATTTTTATATTACCACACGCTTGGTCCGCAGAGTCCTGCATGATGATGCTTTGAGTTTACAGCTTTGTGTTAAAAAAAAAGGTAAAGGTAAAAAGGTGTTAAAGGAAAGGGAAAATATTAACTCTTAAATAAAACACATTTTCTGTTCTTGTATTAATTTTCTTTCTGCCTTTGAAACTCGCAGACTTTGTGAACGCTTCCAGGATGCGTCATAGTTTCGTTTTGAATTAAACGGATGAAAGTATAACTATAGTCTGTGCGCGCACGCATTTCATCGTACGGTCTTTAAAGCTAATGACTTGCATGACCAAGAGGGGTAAATGCCAGCTACAAAATTATACCCCTGTAAGCGCTAAGCCCCTTTCCTATCATCCCCTGCTCCACCCCACTCCCCTCCAATTCCCGGTCGCCCAGGATTGTCCTTTGTTTATTTAAGTGTCAAACGATGCGCCCAAGAAATCAAGGTAAGGGGGCGCCTCTGGCCTGTTGTTTTAGATACTATATCGGCCAGCGCCTTGAGGCAGCTCTTGATCTAGAGAAGAGCTATAAAATAACGTTTTTAATATAAATAAATAAATAAATAAATAAATAAATAAATAAACTAATATTTTTTTTACTCTTAAATAATATGTTTTGTTCTTTTTTGTGTCTTTGAAGCTCACAGACTCTGTGAGGCCAGTTTTGAATCATCCTGTAAAAGGAACTGTCTGATTTGAGTCTACTCAAAGCCGAAACGATGGCTCACGCACTCGGTTCCCAACCAGCAATAATGGTCCTCTTAATTCATAGAGTAGAAGAACTTAGCATTCCAGAGATATTCGCCTGCACCGTCCAAAATGTAGTAAATAAAATCCCTCCCAAATGTAGAAAACAAAGTTCGTCCAAAATGTCAGAATCGGAATCTTTATTGTCCCAACAAACAGCGCGGAAAATCCTGTTGCAATGTACAACAATCATCGACACTCACACTCACACTGACACAATACAGTCAGATAAAACATCAATTCCTAAAAGCAAGTAACACCAAACTTCCATTCAAACATTCATCTCAGCTCCCATGCAGTTGTACTAAATACAAACCCGAACACTGAGCCTCTTTCTCTTCAATTCCCGCACACTTCCCACGCCATCCCAAAGCGTTTTCACACAGCACCTTCATCCACCGGGCAAATTTCAGTGGACCAATCCCGAATTCATGTCCACAAATACAAATAAAATAATTTTTTTTAAGCATTTGCAAACAACAAACATTGTAACGAGCTGAGAAATAAAATTCTGTGTAGACATTGATGGATTTAAGGATTTTGATAGGAAAGACTTCATTGTAGCTCTGCAATAATGCCTGGTTAAGTGTTAATAGAAAATTTACTCTACGAAGGATGTTGTTCTTCAAGCGTTTTTTATTACACTATGGGAAGACAGTTTTCACGTAATGCCGACACTGTGTTTTTGTGGGTTTCAAAATAGCATCGTGTTGTTGGGGTTCTTGTTTTTTTAAAAAAAAAGGGATAAGATGAAAGTGATGAAGGAGGGGCTAGAAGATTCCCTTATTTATTTCATTTTATTTATATAATCGTTCTTATATAGCGATCTTGCTCTTCAAAAGCTGCTCAAAGCGATGGCCCATACAGCATCGTCTGACTCCGAGACCACATAGCACGAGTTTGGGCGACCGGGAATGATATGAGGGAGGAGACACTTGGGCTGATAAGAAGAAGAAGAAGAAGAAGAAGAAGAAGAAGAAGAAGAAGAAGAAGAAGAAGAAGAAGCAGGAGGAGACGAAACAGAAAAGAATGAAGAATGACTGAGTGAATGAGTAGTGAATGTATGAGTTAGCTACACAATAATAATTTTGCAAACATCATGTTTAGAAAAGAATTGTTTAACAAGTTCCAGTCTTTCGCCGAAAAAGGCAATCACCGAAGTCGAACGAAGCTCTCCGATGTGTTACGAAATTATGCTTGCATGACTATGACTAGTCAAACAGACTAGTTAAACATTAAAAACGATCGCTGTTGCTTCTAATTCTGTTAGATTTACACAGACTAGCATTTCGCAATGATGTACTTTGTTAAGATGAGTATAATTATTATCGAGCATATTTAGGCCTAGGCTACTAGTTGCATCCCTTGCTTTGCTTTTGTTAGTTCTCAGCAGTACGTTAATAATAGCATTCCCCATTTCCTGCCGCGAATCAAGTAGACACTGTTATATACATAGGCCGAATCTACATTATATATTACTAGTGGTTTTGTACCCTGGCAAGCCAGGGTACACAGGTTGCTGTTTAAAATGTAGACAGAGAGACAACTCGAGCAATGCATTGAACTATTTTAATTTAAAATGATAATTGCAATGTACTGCAGAACAGAGTATAGGTGCATGTTTGAGTAATGCACTAAAAATTTTTATTTTAATTTAGTATTTATGTTAGGCAACATATTTTTAAATGTCATACTTTTATTTAAAAATATTAGGCATGATACTTATTGCAATGTACTTACACTTACAGCCGACGCTGTTGTCAAATGTCGTCTGCAAAGTTATATGTAACGTCACGTTTGGCGCTTGAATGGGATTCTTGCAAGATTGTTTGCGAATGAATTTTTGTGCGCATATAAGTATGGATGAAAAAGAAAGTGAACAGGTAACCTTCAGCTGTAAGATTGGTGACATGAGTGCAAAAGTGTTTTGAATGGAAATAAAACAAAATTTGTGGTATTACGGAACGGCACGTTCTTGACACGGGTTGAATCGGAAGCGCGCGGAACGAGGCTATTGCAGTTTGAGGACATTTTGTTTATTTATTTATCTCAGAAACAGTTAAACGTTCGGTAAGGAAATGTCGGCTATAACGATTTCGCGGGTTTTGAGCGCACAGCAGGCCGATCCGCAGCGCCCAGCACCTGCCCAGATCAGCGTCCATACCGGACAAACTTTACAGTAGAGGCGAAGAAGGACTTCCGGCTAAGCAATTTATATATATAGATAAGTCAGCCACCGCGCAGCGAAGAAGCGTCACTAGCTGAATATAGTTATTAGGCCTGCAACATCGGATAGCTTCGCTCGACTCGGATAGCTTCGTTCGACTTCGGTGATGGCCCTTTTCGGCGGATGACTGGAACTAGTTTGGAAAAAACAAGTTCGCTACCCGACAAAAAGGGAGGCAAACTTGGTTAAAACAAATCTGTTTCACAAACAGCATAGACACACGAAAGGTCGTTTCACACAGGAACTACGATTACAAGAAATTCGCTTATGAAACACTGTCACAAGAGCCCCTTTTCCACTGCCTTTGAGATTTTGCTTGTTTAGTCAGTTAGACTTAGAAGGTTACTGTTAGTCTCTAGCAGACGACAGTAGTGATCATGCGTAACACAGTTGTAGCCTGACGTCCGCATAGCAGTGACATCATCGCAGCGGACGGTAGGTTTTGAATTTTACAACCACTCAGATTTCTTCAGCCAATCCGAACACAGCACCGGCAGGTAGAACCAGTTCTGACTGAGTAGGCAAAGGCTAGGTAGTGGGTCATTTCGTGTTGAAAGCTTTGGACAGTACACAGCTACTTCCGAGCAGAAATCTCTCCACTGATAGACCAGGGAAGCAGTACTTGTTGAATATCCGAATTCAATCAAGTAGCCACAGCCTGACATTGTCAAACAGGTAAATGAACATACTTCTGTTTCATCATGATGTATTTATATTATTGTTGAATTATGTTTGTGAAATTTGCTATGCATAGAATGAATTGTTAGTCCGACTTTGCCTGACCACTTGGAAGAATCCGACCACGAGGCAAGCATGACCGGTCGACGCCATGTTCAAAGATGTACGGAACCACTGTTGTTTAACCTATATGTATGCTTGCAGACCAGTGGCTGTACCCGAGAATGTTTATAATATTATTATTTCTCTAGGTGTATAGTTAGCCACGATTTATATTTATATATGTATAGGAAATTAGAGTAGAGATTCCAGTGGACCATGGACTTAGCAGAATGTTCGTCGCTTATGTATAGAGATGTGGAGCTATCACTGAGGGCTACTTTGACCTTCAGTGAGACGCTCTGCACAGACCTATTATTCAGGGTTGTGCAGAATTTCGTCTCATATGTTACAGACGAGCAGGCGAGATATCGTGAGCCCAACTCTACAAAGAATAGAACCTAATCTATGATTCGAGTTGGCTGCCGAGGCATCTACAGCATCGAGCGCAGATAGCCCACCCGTCTAACACAAGCAACGACAACACAGAGTGTCGTAGAAGCTATCTCAACGCAGCGCTTCAACCACGAAACCGTTCAGTTAAGTGCCCAGGAAACAGTGCACTAAAACTGTAGCAAAAGGACCACAGTAGTCCACTCTTCATGAACGGTAGTAGCCAGTGCCCTATGAAGAAAAAGTAGCTGCCTAGACTATCAGCGATCAAACCATTCGCATTGACATTTGAACTATTAAGTTAGATTCGTACATCGAAGATCGTGTATAGAGTAAAGGAAATAAATGTGTGATTTTTACTGTTTATCAAGTGGCTGGACTACGTATGATTCGTAGCCGTGTGAAAGCTAGTGTGACAGTGATCTTTTACCATTTTTCTATCTATCTCTGTACCCCAGCCTTAACACAGACCGAGCTAAACAAATAAATGTATTAAAGTAATTCACCGGGTGAATCACTAGCGGTCCCCATAGAATAAGACGAGAGGGTTACAGCATTCCATTGTGCAGAGCCCAGCAACAATAAAACCCCACGTCACAAACACCGTGGTTACGAGAAATGTGTTTTAAAACATTTCATTTATGGTAATTATAAGAGATTCCTTTCACGTACAACCATGTTTCCAAGTGATTTATTTCTGAAACGCCTTGAATCAATCTTTTGTGTATGCGATATGTGCGCTATCTACATTTTTGTAGTAGTAGTAGTAGTAGTAGTAGTAGTAGTAGTAGTAGTAGTAGTAATAGTAGTAGTAGTAGTAGTAGTAGTAGTAGTAGTAGTAGTAGTAGTAGTAGTAGTAGTAGTAGTAGTAGTGTTATTATGAAACGCCACTGTTAGTATTCCAGAAGATTCATTTCACATGCGCCATTTCTATGCTGAGAGATTCTTTTTGAAACACAATTATGGTTAGGAGTAATCCGTTTCACATATGAACAACGATAAAATCGTTTTAGGCATAAAACTACATAATTATACGATCGGAACGAGAAAGATTTGTTTAACGATGATATTATAGTGATTTTGAAAAAAAAAACTAAACATTACACTAAGGTTATAATAGATTTCTTGAAATAAGTGTAACCGAAAGACATTTGTTTCACTTTTGCCATGGCTGACAGAAAATTCGTTTTACATCAACCATGTCTAAGAGAGTGAGATCATCTCCTATAAGCACGATAGTTATCATACAAATAAAGAATATGTCTCATCACTGACAAGCACAAAAATATTATTCCTTTATAAAACTAAAACATGTTAAAAGTAGGTAATTTACTTAAAAGATAACGCCTGTGTCATAATCATTGCAGATGTTACAGTTTGCCGATGTTTCTGGTCGTAGATATTTTTCGTCAATATAATCGAGGATTGTGCTTCTATTACTTACTCTTCTTCTGCTTTGCTTCTTCTTCCACTTTCGTTATTTCCCGTGTCCTTCTTCTTCTTCTTCTTCTTCTTCTTCTTCTTCTTCTTCTTCTTCTTCTATTACTACTACTGCTTCTACTACTACTACTACTACTACTACTACTACTACTACTACTACTACTTCTACTACTTCTTCTTCTTATACCTCCTCTAGCTCTGCCTTCTTCAAATTCTTCTTTCACTTTCTGTATTCTTATTTTCCGTCTCCTTGTTTCACTTTTATGTACTCTTATTTTCTGTCTTCTTCTTTCACTTTCTGTACTCGTATTTTCTGTCTTCTTCTTTCACTTTCTGTAATTTTATTTTCTGTCTCTTTCTTCTTCTTCCACAACTACTACTTCTTAGGTCTCCTCCTCCGTCGCCTTCCGATTCGTCTTCTTTCTCTTTCTGCCTTTTGTTCTCTAACTTCCCTCACTGCACACAGCAGAGACTGGCGCGTGTATTGACCTGCATGCGACTGATATTGTGACAGCAACTCCCACAGTGCCTCTGCGAACTGTCATCACATCACCATTTAGCAAGATCGCTGCTTGCTGCATTCAAGAAGGACATCGGGAAAATCTTAGTTTTTAGGAATTATAGGTCTTTCTGAGTCCTCGGAAATCCAGGAGCTAATTCTTTCCCTCTCGCTCACCGTGAGCATGATTTGCCTTGTTGCAGCTGTCCGGAAGATTTGGGCAAACCAATATTCAACTGTTGGTTTTGGTCCCTTCTCCCTTCCCCCTCCCCTTCCAACACTCTCCTCTCTTCCCACCAAACACTTCTCTGGGCCACTTGGAAAAGCCAATACTATGATTATAGATCTATAGATCAATAACTTGTGTTTTAACATAACAAGGACTTTAACAAATTAAACACACACACACACACACACGCACAGCCGAGGTTACACAGTATTATCATGACTTTCCCGAAACGCCACCTGCGTTATGCAGACAATGGGTCATATTTCGTCCCCATTTTAAAGTACTTTGCAGTGTTCGAACACTAACCCAAACCCTAACTCTAACCCTAACCCTAACCCAGCCCTAACCCTAACGGATCATTGTTCTGACGTCAAAACAAGTAGGCATGTCAATACAAGTTATGTAGATGTTCACAGTTTTGTCCAGATAATACTGTGTAAACAAGGACACACCCACACGCATCCACACACACACCCACCCACCCACACACACCCACACACACACACACACACACACACACACACACACACACGTATAGTGAATTCCATGTTTTTACATCGTATACGCCCTTTCTTCGGTTTCTGAAAATGGAGAGGAAAAATAAATAAATACATAAACCTATAACAAAAATTTGCAGTTAAGCTTTCTACGCATGTATCAACGATCGACCATGGGCAGCCCTTCAACAAGTAAATGGGAAGGCATAATCGAAGAAGAAAAACAATAGATAGATAGCGTTCAAAGGTTGTAGAAGAGAGTTGTTGAAAGAAAATAGAATGCACACCTATTTGCGATCAGCTTACACGTACGAACGATGAAGAGGTCGGTCTCCGTTGAATATCGTGAAAGCGTGGAATTCAGCCATAAGGATACCGAATATGGCCAAAGATCACTATAGAATAATTATTTTGTAAGCTTATGTGCAAACTGGGTGCGTGTGTGTGTGTGTGTGTGTGTGTATGAGGGAGAGAGAGTATGTGTGTCTGGTGTGGTGGTGAGAGGAGGCGAGGGTGGGGGAGCGGAGGTGCGGCCTTGGGGGTAGGTGTGGGGTGGTGGGTGGTTGGGACAGGGGGGGCGTCCGCATTGGCGAGAGTGTCTGCGTGTCTGTTCACCATCATCAGAGGTCAAAGAGTGCGGACACGGAGGTGTTCCTAATGGTTGGCATAATATGAGTTTCCAGTAGGAGTATATTTCTTTTGGCTGCGATCTGGATTCGTACTTTCATTCACTACAAAACTATACACCTGAGACCTAGTTCCATTTTTCACTTTTAGACGCTTTCTTGCTTATTTCCCTTGCGGAGTGATACGTGGATCGGTCCTAAAGGAATAATTGCCCTAGAAATAACATTTGTTCCAATTCAAACCATGGTTTTGCTCCATGTTGTTGTCCCAGACAAAGAAAAATGTAATGGATTCAATATAAAAAAGTAAAAATAAGAAATATAAATTATACGCGTGGGGTCCATTATACGGATCGATAGTGTCGACAGCCAGAAATGTACACCGAACTCGAAATTACAAGCCCGTCTTTTAACATTTGGGATATCGTGTCATGCTAAGACGAAATCACAGGCGCATTAAACAAGAAGAATGGATTATCGGTGAGGGGAGGGGGGGGGGGGCGGGATTTGGATCCCCGATAGCGGACGGCTAGCGCACTAGTACATATCATACCTATTATATTATACGTACCACTGCGCTACCCGTCGGCTATCGGGATCCACACAATTCTTGCCGATGGCCCATTCTTCTTGGTTAATGCGCCTGTGGCCGACATCATAGGTCCTCAATGCAGCTATTATTCTTAAAAAGAGGTCGATTTCTTGTCGGGTACCAAAGAGGTCGTTCAAGCACACGCAGACAAATAGAGAGAGAGAGAGAGAGAGAGAGAGAGAGAGAGAGAGAGAGAGAGAGAGAGAGAGAGAGAGAGAGAGAGAGAGCGTCCAACGTCTTTCAATAAGCGAGGAAACATGCACAATCGTAAGCATCGCCATTTTAGAGTTGTGTGAGGGACTTGTCATCAAGAAACCTTCCAGAGCAATGGAAGAAATTCAGAAGGCATTGCGAAAAAACCTTCAAGGGACCGTTATTAAGACCCCTGCAAGCCAGAAAGCAGGCTATCTTTTACCCTGGGTTGGAGCGACAGGACAAGATGTCTTCAGCTCTTGGCAACTTATAGAGGAAGAACAAAACGACGTACCAACTTTGTTCAAAAGTTTGAAGAATAAGGCGCGCCCAAGAAAAACGCATGTTGTTCTCCAGAAACATTTTGAAGACGAGAAGTCAACAAGAGGTGAATCGCTGGACGACTGCTACACTGACCTGCAGCTGCTGGTGCAAAACTGCCACTCCGGTCATTGCTAGGACATGGTCCGAGACAGGCTGGTGTTTGGCATCATTGATGTCAAAACCAACCAGAGAAAAACTCACACTCCGTACTTGAAGGAGATACAGTGACAAAGGATAGAGCGATGGAGATCGCCAGAACACTGGTGACAATGAAAAAACAGATAAAAGCGATGACCATCAATGAAACAACCAAACAACAAATCGATGCTGTACGTAGAAACATAAAGTGATAAACACAAGACTAAACAAGAAACAAAGTGTCTCCGATGTGCGTATCGTCACGCACAGGTAGTGACGGTCAGTCATTGTCCTGCGATCGGTCAAGAGTGCAAGAAATGCCACAAACCGAAACACTTTTGCGTCCGTTTGCCGATCATTGAATAGCCGATCATCAATGCAAAGTCAACCGCGACGACAAAATGTCCACACCGTGTACGAAACAGAATCCGTAAAAATCAGCATCGAACTGTCAAAAATTAAAAGAACACGAAAGCACACGCTGAGTCACTGTCATACCAGAACATTACATCACATTCAAACTCTACATGGGAGCAGACGCAAACGTCATTCTGAAAAGAATTTATGACGCAATTCCTTGCAAACCCAAAAATGGCGACAGGGCAGCTGTCGCGAGAGGCTTATTCAACCCTGCACTACGGCTTCTCGCCTTAAATAGTTCAGCCTGCTGTAGCCTTTGTAAATTAAAGTCGCTGCCTAGCAGACTACCCAAGTCAGTTGTGGGCTAAGCATGTGTAGGCTAGATAAGGTAGGCAGTGACCTCATCCTCCTGATGTATAGCCACCACCACCCCGATAAACGGCGCTCAGATCTCACGAGAATTTTCGCGGGCTTTAGCTGACCGCAAGGCTAGGCAGTCAGTCTTTGTCTGAACCTCACACGAGAAGGAGCTACGCTCTGACAGATCTCTCTAGCAGAAGACTAAAGCAGGTGACAGATCAAATTAATTCATCGCAGTAAGCCAGGGCCTGACATTGTCAAAAAGGTAATTGATCAATCTTTTGGTTCACCGCACTTTATTGATAATGTTGTTGGATTATGTTTGTGAAGTTTTGCCATGTTTTAGAATTGGGATTGTTAGTAAAACTTTGCTGACCACGTGGCGAACCCGGCCGGTATCGGCACCACGAGGTAGCCTCCACTGTCCAATTGTTGTTTCTCCTATATGTATTATTGCAGACCAGTGGCTGTACAGGAGAATGTGTATATTGTTAATTATTTCTCCATGTGTTTAGTTTAGCCATGATGTAGGTATATATATAGGAATTATATTGTAGATTGCAGTGGACCACGGACTTAGAAGAATTGTCCCTTATTTGTATAAGTGGAGCGATCTCAAATGAGGGCTGTTTCTGCCATCAGTGAGACACTCTGCACAACCTTTGTATACAAGGCGTTGCAGATCTCCGAAAACGATAGACGAGTGGGTAATAGCATTCCACTGTGCAGAGCCCAGCAACCATAGACCCACCGTCACAGCAGCCAATGAATCTTCTGGGTCGCATAGAACTACAATGCGAGTACAAAGCAACAAAGCCACTCACCTGTTCTACAATGCAAACACTGCAGCACCGCCAATCGCCAGTCTTCAGTTGCTCCTGGATCTTGGACTGATCAAACTTGTGTACGCAGTCGACGACAAGCTGATCACTACAGAACACGTTGATTCAGTTCTGCTAGATTAACAAGGCGAAGTTCACTAAAGAAGTAACAGCTGAACAAGAATCCGTGAATAGAACTGAAGAAAACCTCTGTGGTGCATCCGCAACGTTTTCTGCAACACAACTCTCGGCCGAGAAACTTCCGCCATCGACCGACGACAAAGAAGACGACGTCAAAGTATGCGCAATGCTACAGCACAGAAGACTCAAGAGCCACTGCAGTCACAAGAGATGCCAGACAGACCCTGGCAGAAAGTTGTCACAGACATGTTCCAAAGGAACAACAGAAACTTCATGGTGACCGTCGATTTTTACAGTCGTACTTTGAAGTAGACGAGCTGACCAACCATGTTAGCAACCGTCATCACAAAACCGTCTGCTCATTTCGCCAGACACGGCATTCCCGAGACCGTCATCAGCGACAGCGGCACACAGTACACCAGCTCCGCATTTGTACAGTTTGCAAAGACCTCCTGATCGTCAAGAACATAATGAACAAGTGCAAACGAGACGGCAACAACGCGCTCCAGAGCATCCTGGAGTACCGAGCGACGCCCATCGACAACATGGCATCACTGGCTCAATTGCTGTTTGGTCGCCAAGTGCGTGCGCTACTTTCAACATCCAGCACCAAGCTCCAACCAAAGGTGATCAACCCCAAAGACATCCACCGCAGCCAACATCAACTGCAGCAGTGCCAGAGAACGCACTACGACAAAGGGTCAAGACCACTACCGCCTCTGAAAGAAGGGGGACAAGGTTTACGTCCAGAGAGAAGAAAGCTGGATCCCGGCAACTTTTAACACCGCCCATGAGTATCGTTCATGCAACGTCCGCACACACAACGGCAACACCTATCGCCGCAACCGTCGACACCTTCGACGCGACAGATGTACATGACAATAAAACGAACAACAATTGTTTTTTTGTTTTTTATAATGAACAGACAAACCGCTGCGACTATTTATTTTGATTCTATACTTATTTCATTTTCACAATTGGCATAAACGGACCTAAAACGAACATAATTGACAATTTTGAAATGATCAGAACTATGAGCCGTGGACACAAACAGTTGTGTATCCTGATAACTAAATTCAAACAAGGGAGATGTCTGCCCTGTGAAGCCAGAGCACAGTAAGTCCAGAAATAATAAATGCTTTTGAGAAAACGCGTTTTTTTTTTCTTCTGTTTTATGAAAAGTTCGAAAGTGCAATCTTATGTTTTGTGCATTATACCGTTAGATAGATCGGGAACTGTGTAATTCTATCGATCTTTTGATCAGCTACCAGGACATTCAGTTTCGACTAAAATGAGAATGGACAAACACATTACTGTGTTGTGGCTGCACAATACTGACAGTGATGTCACACAATTTGAAAAGAAAAGATAGCAAAACACGGTTAGGCCCGTTTTCTTCAAAGTCAAAGGTCGTGTAAGATACTGTATTTGGCTGCTGTTTTTGTCTATCAACTACTGCTTTTTCTAGAGTACTCCAAACAAAAAAATATATATCTTTTTTTAATATATATATTTTTTAAAACCCTATTAATAGTTACAACTTCATATTTTGTAATACGGTAGGCCGTCAACACACGAGAAAGCAAAAAATGCAAAAATAGACAAATGTAAAATGTTGGAGTTACTGTGTTTTGGCTTTATGGGGCAGATGTAACATTATTAGGAAGACGTCATGAGCATATGACATAATTATGACAATACGTAACCATGGTGTCTCTTTGAACACCGAATGACTTTGTTTTGTACGCCGCCATCGCTGGTAGACGCTGCAAAATAAAGTACCCACTAAACTACAGTTACTGTGTATGTTGTTTGCACATGGTCATATGTATACGATAACGGTCCACCCGTCTAGGACATGAGTGTCAGGATTTTTAAAGTTTATGCGATGGAATGCGTGCGTGCACAGACTAGACCTCGGTTTATACTCTCATCCGAAGGAATCAATATTGTCCCACTAACAAAAATTAAGCTTAAGCTTAAAAAAAACATCATTTAAAAAAGTAGGGTTTAATGGGTTTATGTGTCTATTAACAGCATCAAAGTTAGTTGTAAAACCAGCTACCAAAGTATGTTAATAGGCCCATTTTGCTTACATAACAAGGCAGCCTGGTCTAAAATTTAAAGTGAAAAAATATGACGGCCTACTAGCGCCAAAACCTGATAATTACAATTATTATGTGATAATTGCAAATATCATGGGATAATTACAATTATCAAGAGATAATAATTACAATTATCATTTTAAAAAATTACAATTATGTTCGTGTGATCATGCTTAATTTTCAGTTTTGGCTCTATCAATCCGCCTGCAAATGCGCCAAAACTGAAAATTGTAATTATCACTTAATAATTAAAATTTTCACTTGATAATTATAATTTTCACGTGATCATGCTTAATTCTGGTAAGGTGGCTTACTAGCGTCAAAACCTGCAAAAACTTACATGTGTCAGTGATAATTGTAATTAACACGTGTTCTGTGTAATTCACAGAGATACCGGTAATTCACAGTGTTAATTACTAATTTTCAGTTTTGGCCACGCTTTACTAGGGCCAAAACCCCAAACATGCTGGGAACAGTGCCGCTGCAGCGCATGCGCATCGCGCATCGGGCCGCGCATGCTCATCTTGATATTTATAATTTTCAGTGATAATTGTAATTATCGCTTGATAATTGTAATTATCTCTTGATAATTGTAATCATCTCTTGATAATTGTAATTATCTCATGATATAAGTAATTATCAGGTTTTGGCGCTAGGAAAGCATGGCAAATACTGATAATTATTAATTAACACTGCGGATTATCGGTATCTCTGTAAATTACACAGAACACATGATCATTTCAATTATCTCGTGATAATGGTAACTCTCGGTTTTGGCGCTAGTAGGCCGTCATACATTCCTTCTCTTGTCTGTGTTTAGCGACGTCGTGGGAAAGTAGTGGATGAATAACGAGAGTTTGAGCGCAGGTCCCTGTGGGATCAGCACGCACGATTATCTATACATCACCCACTGTATTCAGTGCCACTGCGTAACCCTGTTTTGCAAAGCAAACAATCGGGTCAATCAATAGAATGCCGTACGCTACAGAAACATTCCTTCCACCATGCTCGGCGAGGCAGAAATGGAGGTATTGACAAAGCTTTTTTTTTTTTCCAAACGCCTCTTCATCATCTCAACACATTAATACTCTTTTACGATAAATATAAATAAAGGCTAACTCCATCCCCCTTCCCCCCCACCCACCCACCCACTCTTGTAACCTGTTAGTCGTAGTGTTTTTTTCCCCTTTTCTTTTCTTGTGTTCAATAATAATAATGATAATAATGTTCGTCATTTGTAAAGCGCCTTAGCCTAAGGATCAAGGCGCTGGCCGATACAGGATCTAACTCAAGACGCCCGAGACGCCCACCCGCAGCCTTTGGGCGCATGGTCTGACGCCCGGACAACTGAGCACAATCCTGGGCAGCCAGGGATGGGGGAGAAGGACCAAGTGCATGCTGGGTGTGTTCTTGTTACCGGCACTCACCCGTCTAGGACATGAGCGTCAGGATCTTTAAAGTCCGTTATGATGGAATGTATGCCACACATAGACTAGACCTCGGTTTATACTCTCATCCGAAGGAGTAGGAAAACAGGAGTAAAGTGTCTTTCCCAGGGACACAACACAATGGTCCGGCCAGGGCTCGAACCCGGGACCTTCAGATCCGCAAGCCTAAGCACTACCATTAGACCACAGTGCCTCCCTTTGGTTCAAGACCAGCTTCTTGGGGGTTCCTTCTCACTCTCATTGCGTTATCTCCTCCGATTGTAACGGGATGGGCTGGAGTGACCGACTGTTGCGCATTATTTTTACAGGCACGTTTGACGGGCGCCTCGGCGTCATCTAGGTGCTTTCTAGTGCCATCAAAGTGCGAACCGGTGTCACATCGTCAAAGTTCCGGGTTCCTACTTAATCCGTTCGCCTTTGCGCATGCGCCTGGTCATGTCGGACCGGCTTTTTCGCGATGTTCTTGGGCGTCGTTACCCTAAACCTAACCCTAACCCAAACCCTAACCCTTACTAAGACTACGATAGCACTGTGCGCATGCGTCGAATTTTGTAACGCGTCGACCAATCAGAATGCTCCCAGTCGCTTCCAGCCCAGCTAAGATACTAGGAACTGTGACGATGTCACACCGGGCTGCGTGTTTCTCAATTCGTGAAAGTAACAAGTGGCTCAACCACTTTTCCACTCTCCCAACTACCAAGTGCTAAATAAACCCTTCCAAGACCTAATCCATCCCATCTAAGCGCTAACCGATCTGACCCACATAGGCTTACCAACCAGTCTTTTCCGAGTATTTTCCCCACCGGTCTTCTTGTTGTATTTGTATCTGCTCGGACCACGAAGGCGTGCCTTAACCACTAGGCTCAGCACCCTATTAATAGGTCGTTGTTTAAAACTATAACTGCAGTCAAACTCAGTCTAAGAAATAGGCGTAATGTATAATATTATATTTGTGTTTGTTATTCTAAATGAGGGGGAAAAAAACTACATGAACAGCACACGAAGCACTAAAAATTAGAAATAATACACACATTTGCACACACACACGTGCACCTACACATATTTGCACACACACACATTTGCACACACCCACACACACGCACACACACACACACACACACACACACACACGACTAAATAGGCTAATTATGAAGATGCGCGAAATACCATTATATCCGTTTAATTCTTAGATTTGAATTACTTCATAATTATGAATGCACATTCTTCATGAACAGTTTTCTAAAGCAAAGTAACAGAACTTTGCGTGTGTGTTTTTTGTAGTTTTTTTCATAGGTGAAAGGTTCCTATAAAAGTGACAATTCTATTGCAGAGGGTCCGAAGTCCCCTATACGCTTCTGTGTCCGGGGACGGTAATCTACCCACTGAACTGAACTGAGGGTCCCCACCCCCCCACCCCATCCTCTACCCCCCACTCCACCTCCACTCCCATCCGGTCAAAACAACAACACACAGTTAGTTGCCTTCTAAGTGTTAATATTCATTTACATTACATTACATTACATTATTATTGCTTTAGGTCCAGCGGACTCTTCCGAGCCAAATCAGGACCGGACAACCCCCAATCCGCATAAAAGATCTGCTGAAACAACCCTAGTGGTAAAACCGAAAGCTCTCCACCAGCCAGTCACTTTACAATAAAGACATCCCACGCAGGGGGCGGCCGAGGCTTCACCCCAACTTATCGAACCCCCGTTTACAAAAACAAAATAGAATACAAACATCATTATAAATTATCAACAAAACACATACATATAAAATGCCTATATTGCTAAATAATAACATCATAGGAAGCCCTAGTGACCAACAGGCAGAAAGCGTCCAATATTCCCAAGCTGATCCAACAGACCTCATACACAAATAAGGAGTCTTGTCCCGGAAGAGTTTCAAGAAAAAGGGTAGGAGACTGGGCTAGCGAAGAAGACGATAGTATAGCAGATTGATAGAACAGAGCAGGAATGAGAAAGAGCAAATGAGAAAGACAGCGACAGTGGGAATTTAAAGCACTAAATTTCCAGAAAGTGGGGATACTATTTATATTCTACTGAAACCCCCGGCACCCCAACGGGGGTTATATTCATTTACAGTTGTATCAGTTTGATACTTTCAATAGTGAACACCGACATCTTAAGTCTAAGTTCTGTTACTGCAAATATTAAATACTCTACCTTCTGCGTTTCACATTTACTAGGGACGTATGATGACGCCACAAGGTTTGTGCCTTTGGACGACAAACGCTTTCGTGATTTCTTACTTTCGTGACAGTTTACAACTCCAGCTCTGGAACATTGGAGATACGGCAGGCGGCAATAACCGTCCCATGGAAGAGTGGACAGGAACATGAACCAACACTGAACCATCAGAGCAATCAAACTGCTAAGATAGTTAAAAATGGTCACGTTTATCTTCAGAGCATTCACCTTCCCACCCTTTTTCTTTTTTCTCCTCCTTCTACTTCTTCATTCTCTATTTTGGTTTCGTTCCTTGTCCATGAGTGTGCTCTTCCCATTGTTCTATAAGTACTTCTTCACAGATAAAATTGAAATTTGTTGTTGTTGTTGTTGTTGTTCTTTGTTTTGTTTCTTAATGTAAACGAATCTAAGACCAGTGAATGTACATTGTATATTTTGTTAAAAGTGTATGTTATGTGTAAGTAGTGTGGTGATTTATATGGTTAGTTTAATTAATTAAATAATTAATTAATGTGGGAAACATGCATGATTTTGTTAACTGTTTATATTCTTCGGTATACCTTATGCTTATCTTATAAATAAACTTCTTCTTCTTCTCATTTCTTATCCTGCTTTTTTATTATTTCATTCGCTTTTGTTCTCAGTCCTTACTGAACACTTCGTTGATAGGTCATATCGAGATAGTTGCAAGTTCTTTTCTCTCCTGCTCCTCTTCCCCCTTCTTCTTCTTCTGCTGCTGCCGCTGATGCTTTTTCTTCCTCTTCCCTTTCTTCTTCTTCTTATGCTTGCTCAAATGACTTGCTTGTTTGTGTTCATTTTGCTGTGTTTGGTGAACATTTAGCTTACTTGATTTTGCCAAACCAAACATCGCCATCAGTTGTTGTTGTTGTTGTTGTTGTTGTTGTTGTTGTTGTTGTTCTTCTTCTTCTTCTTCTTCTTCTTCTTCTTCTTCTTCTTCTTCTTCTTCTTCTCCTCCTCCTCCTCCTCCTTTTCCAGGTCTCCTCTTCCTCTCTTTCCTTCTTCGTGGCATATTTGAGATCCCAAACTTCTTTTCTGTCCACGTTAACTGCCCTTTTCTCAGTATATTTATTATGATCGGGTCTGCCAAAGGTTCTTCTTGATTCCCTTCTTTTGCAACCGCCACCACCAGTTATTACTAGACCGCTTCCTTCCTGGCAATCGAGTTTCGCAGAATCTTCTTGTCCTTGCTCAGATGGCCAGTTTGTTTCTGTCCACTTTGGGGCCTTTGCTGAGCACCTGGCTGTTGTCGGCCTTGCACCGCCACCAAAATTTGTAGCCCTCCAGCGCCCTGGTGCGGAACTGATTGGTACCCAGGTTGGGTTCCCAGCCGTAGCAGTGCCGTCCTGACCCCTTCCACAGCTCCCCGGGCAGCTCGCCGTCTAGACCTGTAATGGAAAACCACACGTATGGGATTTAGTGTGTCACTTCTTCATTGGTTAATACCGCTAGTTTTATGTACAGAATACTGTTTCCTGTAGGTCCCCGTAGTTACGAAAAGCACATAAGTTTTTTAGTGAGTTGTTATTTTGCTTAGTATGACTGACTGCAAACCAAGCACAATGTGTGGGTGTGTGGGTGTGTGTGTGGGCTCACTTACACAGTCTTATCTGGACAAATCAGTGAACATCTACATAACTTGTTTTGACATACCTACTAGTTTTGACGTCAGAACAATGATCCGTTAGGGTTAGGGCTGGGTTAGGGTTAGGGTTCGAACACGTAAAAGTACCTAAAAATGGGGACGAAATATGACCCATTGTCAGCACAACGTATGTGGCGTTTCAGGAAAGTCATGTTAATACTGTGTACTCTCGGTTGTGTGTGTGTGTAGGTGTGGGTGTGTGTTTTAATGTTTACTTCTTTGTTGTTACTGTTCGTCTCATACAGCAATAGAAAAGCTAGATCAAGGTTTGCTTAATCTAGATCTGTTATAGATAACACAAACAAGCGTATTCAAATATAAAATGTCCGTCGAAATTTATTTAATTTTTCAGGATTTTTTTTTCGGATGTAAGCAATTAGTGTTAACATGAATTGACTGACAAGACATAATCGACAATCCTCAATTGTCTTCTTTTTTTTCCTTTTTTTTTTTAAATTCAAGCTCCATATGTTGACCGAGTTTTACAGGCGCTTGAAAATTTTTCTTGGTTGAATATTTTACGCCCTTTTACACTCATACAGTCTACAAGGTCATATTTTTACGTCTGGTATTAGTACTATCTTTAGTCTGAATCTATGTGAGGTAACAGTGTTGGTGTCAGTGTTATTGACTTGCCTCTCAAGACATTACACCTCACACCCATCCCCAACACTCCATCCTACCTCATCCCCACACTCCACCCACCCCGTACCCCCCTCCGCAAAAAAGTTAAAAAGTAAAAAAGAACATATTACCATCAAGACAAATCTGGTAGAATGGCTTGGCGCCTGCACGAAGCGCTAGGGCCCTCTCCTTTGTCCAGATGAATGGGGCTGAGGTCATGCCCGGGGGTGGGGGCTCGATGGGCGGGAGAACGCCCTTCTTCTCCAGCTCCTTCAGCCTTTGCACGCCTACATACTCATCTGCCAGCACACGCTGAATGCTCCAGTGGTTGACGTTACCCTGAAAAGAAAACATTACAAACAGCTTGGCCTGGATTTGTGTTGTTTTCGTTGTTGTTGTTGTTGTTCTTTTTTAAATCAACACGGAATTATTTAGCCTGTCAGCATCAATCAAAGCGATACGTCGGGTTGCCTGGGACAAAAGCTCCGGGGCATTAACAGTTTCTTGGTACAGCAGCCGTTTCGTTCGATGTTATATTCAAAAGTGTTATTACGAATGAAATTCATCTTCTTCGAAATAAATTTAAGGCATTGCGAATTATAATACAGTTCTAAAATGAACGTTTCCCCATATTTTAACAAATATGGCAGACACAAACGTAAAACAACTTGACGGATGTAGATGTAGTGAACAAGATACCAGACGTGAAAAGCATGAATCATAACGAAGCATTTCTCATACAAAAAATCTCAAAAAAGGTATCCACTAACTGACACTTTTATTTTTCTTTCTTTTTTTTTTTTTTTTTTTTGGTTTGCTTTTTTTTTTTTTTTTTTTTTTTTTTGCTTGTTTGTCTGTTTGTGTTTCTTCTTGTTCTTCTTGTTCTTGTTCTTGTTCTTCTTCTTCTTCTCTGCTGTCCCCTCGTCCCCTAGCCCCCTCCATTCCCCTATCCTTCCTCTATCTAGTTGTTATTTCAGTACAGTTGGACGGTTTGAGGCAGATCCTGTGTCGGCCAGCGCCTTGAGCAGTTCTTGAGCTGGAAAAGCGCTATATAAGAACGATTAAATAAATAGTAATCCAAAACGGCATTGCTCTAAGAACAATATCAAGTAAATGAAAAGGGTTCCGAACAGTCCATGAGATAAAATAATGCAATCTATAATTAATTAATTAAATTTTAAGAAATTAATTAGTTAAAAATAAATAAATAAAGGGAATACCTTGTAGATGTCCTTGGGGTATGTCAGCTTCCGTGTCCAATCGGTTCTGATGGTCCGAGGCTTGTATGTGGCAGGAGTGAAGGCCGCTTGCCCGATTGGGATCTTCCTCTTGGCCGATTCATAGTAACCCTCGTACGATCCTGGGCCTCTGTCTTGCGAGGACATTCTTGATGGGTCAGTTTCCCGGTGCCCGTATGGATCAGTTGTCCCAACTGTTTAGTCTTGGCGGGTGAGTTATCTTTAACAGGGAATTGTAACGGTTTCAAAACTGTTCAGGATAAAATCAGAGCTAGTTACTTAGAAGAACTCTTCAGCCTTGAAAGTTGAGTTAGCTATTTATAGAGAGTTCAATGTACGGTTTTCCGAGTCGTTTATTCTTGAATGCTGAGTAAGTTTTAGGAGCTCAATGTATGCGTTTTTGTTGTTGTTGTTGTTTTATAGAAACGGTTAGTCTTGAAGCTTGAGTCAGCTTGAGGAGCTCAATGTACGGTTTTTAGAATTGTTAAGTAGTGAATGTTAGGTTGATTTTTTTTTAGGAGTTCGCTGTTCAGTTTTCTGATCGTTTTAATTTTGAACCGTGAGGCAGTTTTAGGAGCTTAATGACTGGTTTCAGGACTCAGCCCTGGGAATCAATAAAGTATGTTTAGGTGTACCGATTACCTTGGGTTGGGGAGGAAGGAGGGTGGTGATGGTGGGCGGGTAGTCGGGGTTGAAAATATAACGGCGCGTACTGGGACAAATGAGTAAAATCACGTGTACAAGACAGCAACACATGGACTTTTACAAATAATTTATTTTCTGCCATATAAGTAAGATCAACATTATTTGTGAATGTCTCTTTTAGTCAAATTATTGTTTTGACCTTTTGGAGATGGGGGGACGGGTGCCGTAGGGAAGGTTGGGCATACGGTTGGTTGACTTCTTCCGTTTAATCGCTGAGGGTAAATTGTCATTGATTTGTTTAACAGTTTTGCGCATTGATTAAAGTTAGGTGGGTTGGTTTGGTTTTTTTTCAATCTTGAGCCATCAGACCAAATTTTCGAACCTTTAGAGTTATCTAGTATTTTGTTTAAAACTGGACTTTTCTTTTAGGTCGATTATATGTCTGTATACCTATAGCCAAATTGGTTTTCATAGGAGTGGTGGGCGTGGGTGGATGTGCGAATGGGGAGGGGGGCGGTGCGAATGGGAGGAGTTTGGGAGGGGAGGCTGACTCAACGTTATCAAAAATCACTAAAGAGTGTATTGAAGATTTTTTTTTTAAAACTTCCAATACTGGATCGGGTGTGCATGTGTGTGTGTGTGTGTGTGTGTGTGTGTGTGTGTGTGTGCATGCGTGTTGTTGTTTGGGGGGGGGGAGGGTGTGTTGTTGTTGCTAAAGGTGAATCTGATTCTTCAAATTGTTTCGCTTTCGAAATGTTGGTTCAGGCTATGTGTCACGTGTTGTTTATCTGGATGACGTTGTCGTTATTGCCATTGATACTGATGTTGCTATCGCTGTTGATGTTGCTATTGACGTTGTCGTTGTTATTTTTGCTGCTGTTGTTGGTGTTAATGCTGTTGCTGTGGCTACTGTAGGCGGATTGGAGACTGTTTCACTGCGGTCTGTTTTAGTCTTCTTGTATAGGTGCCCCTAATCCAATCAGAGAACCTTTCCCTGTAGTAAGTTCTCTGATCGAACTCTATTAGACTGGTTTATAGCATTTGGAGACCAAACTAACTGTCGTTTATTGAATTATTCTTCGACACCTGCCTATGCTATAGGCTACATTGATGAAGTCTGCAGCAAGAAGAACTCTTTGCCCAATGGAAACTACCACTCACACGAAGCAGACCATTGGAAAGCCTTTGGGGACACATCCGTTGAGGTCACCGTTCTCCTGTTACACGTAAGCTCGGTTTAGTCCGGTTGACGGCATCGCGGATGACGCTTTCCAAGAAAACATTGAAGACACCTCGCGCCTCTTTGTAGATAAAAGTCTAAAAGCTTCACTGGTACTTTTTGTTTCTTTGCGACAACATCCCAGATTGCTTGTCAGTTCACCTGCCACTGCTGGGTCACTGCTAGCCTTATTGCAGAAGCCTGGCGCAGCCTGGCAGACACTAATTTTCTCTCAAGAATAATAGCTAACACTTCCCGTTGTCTGCAGTTCGCCGCTGCTATTCAACTATTACTTTGTGTTAATCTTTGCATCGGTTGCGATTTTGGGGGGGGGGTTAGCTTCTGAAAGGACTCAGAACTCGCCAAAAGTCCTAAACTTTTTAGGACAACCGAAGAAAACTTACAGGGCACGGAACTTTTAATGACGTATCAAAACTCAATTACGCAATTTACATTTAATGACGATTCGGAATTCGTGACGAAATTGTGTATTGACGAGACTGCCTACTTTGTCCGAGCGGTTTGGTCCGACGGCTTTTACTTCACCCCCACCCACCCCAATCCCACCCATCCGCTGGACCTAAAGTAATAACCATGTAATGTAATGTAATCCCACCCAATATTACCTCTCCTCCTTCCTCAAAAAAAAAAAAAAAAGAAATTACAAAAAGAAGATAATAGTCTAATAATCTTCATCATAGCACCCAATGTGCTCTCTGTCTCTCTGTCTCTGTCTCTGTCTCTGTCTCTCTCTCTCTCTCTCTCTCTCTCTCTCTCTCTGTAAGCCTACTGGATTCCTGTCTTTCAAGTCGAGGACCTGCGGTGCATCACTGTTATTATTATTAGTTAAAATTAAAGTCCACAGACACAGACGCATATAGGGGACTCTAATTAAGATAGGGCGGCCATCACTGTCTGCATGGCTGGAGTTTTTATCCTTGGCGCTACTGGTACTGTCCTTCCGCGCATAGAGCATCATAGCCCACGGTATGTCTAACATGGATGCATGTTTTGCATAAAAATAATATAATTATAAAGACTGAAGAGTGAATAGATAAACGTGCCCAAGACGAACTTAACGCCTGATTCATGCTCGAGCAGAAAATAGCGCGACCTTGACTTCCAGCTTCTTTTATGTGATAAAATAATGCAGTACGTTTGGCTTTCAGAGAGAAGGAAGGAGAACGAGAGAGAAAGCGAGAGAGAGAGAGAGAGAGAGAGAGAGAGAGAGAGAGAGAGAGAGAGAGAGAGAGAGAGAGAGAAGAGGCGAGGGAGCAAGGGGAGGCAGGAAGCCTATATTATGTGGAGGTGGTGGGAGTGGAGTAATGAAAATGGGGGAGAGAGAGAAAGAGAAAGAGAGAGAGAGAGAGAGAGAGAGAGAGAGAGAGAGAGAGAGAGAGAGAGAGAGAGAGAGAGAGAGAGAGAGAGGCGTAATGCAACTTTAGGACAAATTTGTGATTAAAGTATAGAGGTAATTTGAGAGACCGACAAACACGAAGAGGAGTGTCGTTCATAGCAAGATTGATAGTCTATACATACATTATCATTATGCCAATGGAATCGTTTCAAGAGCGGTGGAGAGCAGAAACAGATCTCCCTTTCTTCTCATAAGGGGTAAATGGATCAACAATGTAAGATGTTCCCTCTGCTACACATCCTCACTGCATTCTATACCCACCCAAACTATCCCCAGCAGACGTTTTTTTCTGTTTAGATAACTCCCCACCACTGTTCGCAATAAGAATTTCAAAACAATAACATTTCTACTGCATCCAGGGAAGAAGCTGAGAAACCTCTAAACGGATCAAATTAACAAGGACCTTTCTTTCAACCCCGAACTTGTGTTCGCTAATTTATATAATCGTTTCCCTTTCATTTTAGATTCCAACCCTGATTTTTATAGCGTTCTTATATCCATTAATTTACCCGTTTAAACGTTTCTTTCCCTGCTTACACACATTAAACAGACAAGCGAAGGTTAGCAAAACTCCAGCCTACCCCTGGAAAACTGTTTAATTGAATTGGGCTCAACCGTAATCTTGAAGCTGAAATGCAGCCCCTAAGTATTTTTTTCTTTAATCACATAATCCTATTTCCTGCTTAGTTGTTTACAAAACCAAGACTGAATTTACAACATCAGCCATTATTAGACATCTTCCCTTCTTGTTCTTCTTGTTCTTCTTCTTCTTGTTCTTGTTCTTCTTGTTCTTCTTCTTTTTCTTCTTCTTCTTTTTCTTCTTCTTCTTTTTCTTCTTCTTCTCCTCCTCCTCCTCCTCCTCTTCCACCTTCTTCTAAAATTTTCCAGCAACAGCTGCAGCATCAAATGTTTTAAACTCAAACAACGAAATTATCCTCCGCCTCTAGCTCTTCCTGCAACTTTTTCTTGTTCTCCCTAATCTTTTCTTTTTACGTCTTCTTTATTTTCTCCTCCAGCTGCAGCTGCTCTTTATTCATAGTTTTTCTTTTTTTTTTAAATCTCTGTCTTCTTCTGGTTTTATTCTTATTTTAAAATGCAGTGACAGGATTGAATGAATTTGTTAAAACTTAATTGCAATTCTTTTTCGTATTGCTCTAGGATTGGTCAGCAAAGCTTGGGTTAATTTCTCCCTTTGGAATAATAAATTATACATGAATCTTCCATCTTGAATCCTCCTTCTCTTTTAAAACTCCATTTTGTCCTCTTCCACTTCTTCTTCTTCTTAATCTTACTTGTTCATCATTATCATGATCACCGCCATCATCATCATCATCATCATCATCATCATCATCATCATCATCATCATCATCATCATCATCATCATTATCATCATCATCATCATCATCATCATCTTTCTTCTTCTTCGTCTTCTCCTCCTCCTCCACTGCAGATGAACCATATAAAGTGTCGTCATCACGCGACATTTCGTGAGTCCACCTTACTCGTCTTCTTTACAGGAGAGATCTTCCTGCCTTCACTGAACCCAGTTACCTCCCTGCAGCTAATATTTTTTCCCGGTGTTTTCTTCTTCTTCGTCTTCTTCTTCTTGGAACCTGACTACATCCGAAGATGACAACTAGATAACGAACAGGAGCGAATTTTAATTATCTTCACAGTGTCTGGTTGGCAGACGCTGTAACTGGGGAAATGTTTCAGAGACGATAGGACAATGTCAAAACTTTCAACTCAAGGCACGTGCTCTAAAGAACCAAAAAAGAAATCTGATGAATTTACACTTCGTACACAGAAGAAGAAGAAAATGTTTAAAATTACAAAACAAAAACTCATCCCGTTTCATACTTATTGAATGCTCGATCGTAGAGTTGCATGCGGACGGCTTTAACAGGATACAAACCAGGCAATGGGGGAGGTGGAGGAGGGAAGCTTAATCCTTTCACTTCCGGGTTTTCTGAAAGGACTGCCTGACATTGCGGGTGCTGCGATGGGTGGTACAGCATAACACAGCGCAAAACCTCGTGTGCCACAAAATACATGGGGTGACCTCGTGGCGCAGTGGTTAGTTGCCGGTTACCTATGCCGAAGGTCGCGGCTTCGATTCAGGTCAGTGAGGGTTTTTTCCGAGTACTCCGGTTTCCTCTCTCCCTTCTATAATGGTACTGAATGCAGTCAATCTAAAAAAATGTAAAACTAAAAATTCGATTTCCTGTCCGTTTGATTAATAGATGTGCGCTCGCGCGCGCGCGTGTGTGTGTGTGTGTGTGTATGTGAGTGGGTGAAACATGTGAGCGTGAATGTTGGTACAGATCGCCGAGCTTTGAGCTTGATTGGTGATTTGGGAAAGCACATAAAAAGCATCCAGTATTATTGATATTGTTATGATTGTTGTTGTTGTTGTTGTTGTTGTTGTTGTTGTTGTTGTTGTTGTTGTTATTATTATTATTATTATTATTATTATTATTATTATTATTATTATTATTATTATTATTATTATTATTATTATTATTGCATTATACAGAGGGCATAGGCTAAACATGTATTGCTGGTGAAAGTAACAGTAGCTGCACTTCGATATCTGTGCATCCATTCTGACTAATGTGGCTCCAGTCAAGCATCAGACATTTCTTGCATGGGTACCCTTCACCACGTAAATGGAATAAAAACAGAGAACTGCCGGAAGTGTACAATAATGAGAAACAAAGGTGTACATAATTAATAAAGAAAGTATTGTTTCGTTCTTGTTGAGTTTGGTCCACGTGAAGAACAGATTAGCCCGAAAATCCACATTGTTGTCTTCTTCTTTTTCTTCTTTATTTATTTTTTTTTTTTTTTTAGGGAGAGGGTGGGTGACGGGGAAAGAGAGGGGGAGGGGGGTCTAAATAAAAATTCTACACATTTTTTCTCTTCTCATCATTCAAAACGGACGTAATTTTCCCTACGCTGAGAATTGGTGGTAAACGTTCGCCTGACACAACCGGTGAACCAGGTTTGAAACCCGTGGTCGGCAAGGTGAAAGTGGCAATTTTTCACTGGCCATCTTAGCAGTATGTTATGGTTGCTCTGGTGGTTCAGTGCTTCCCCCGTTGGGGATGCTGGGGTTTCAGTATAAATAGTATCCCAACTTTCTGGACATTTAGTGCTTTAAATTCCCACTCTCGCTGTCTTTCTCATTTGCTCTTTCTCATTCCTGCTATGTTCTATCAATTTGCTATACTATCTTCTTCTTCGCTAGACCAGTCACCTACCTTTTTTCTTGAAAACTCTTCCGGGACAAGACTCCTTATTTGTGTGTGAGGTCTGTTGGATCAGCTTGGTAATACTGGACGCTTTCTGCCAGATGGTCACTAGGGCTTCCTATGATGTTATTATTTAGCAATGTAGGCATTTTATATATAGGTGTTTTGTTGATAATTTATTATGATGTTTGCATTCTATTTTGTTTTTGTAAACGGGGGTTCGTGTAGCCTCAGCGTCCCCTGCGTGGGATGTCTTTATTGTAAAGTGACTGGCTGGTGGAGAGCTTTCAGTACCACTAGGGTTGTTTCAGCAGATCTTTTATGCGGATCAGGGGTTGTCCGGTCCTGATTTGGCTCGGAAGAGTCCGCTGGACCTAAAGCAGTAATCATGTGATGTAATGTAATGTAATGTTCAGTGCTGATTTTCGTTCCTACCTTTTTTTCCTAGGAAGGTTATCCCCGTCTGCCATATCAAAAATGGTGGGTTGAGAAGTTAAAACTTCTATGTTCGTTCGTTCTATCATTCCCAAATAAAAATGAGTAAAATACATGTTGGGGATTATGTTATTTACAAATAAAACTATTTCAGCGTAAAAGAGCACATTTAATAACATTTGCTTGGTTGGTCATTATATTCAACAGGAAATCTGACGTGTAGTAGAAAAAAACTTAGAATAGTCTCATAACGCGGAAGGCAGCGCGGCACGTAAATTACGATTAACTCGGCAGAAAGGATTTGTTTTTGTTTGTTAAGCTTAAGTTTGAAATGACGTGAAACTTCACCACAGCCCTTGTTGAAATCAATGCGAAAACCAACATTTTTTTTGGTCTCCTTTTAATCAACATTGCCACGCGGACAATGAGATCTTTTACAAAGTTGAAACCACATCCTATCTGGACCCCCAATCGCCAGACAGCGATGCCTTATTTCAAACAAACTCTTGACAGAAGGAAGCAAGCAACAAGCAACGGCGGGAAGAGTATTTAGGGCCCGTCGGAGCTTGCTGCGGATGAACATTCTGAATATCAGGCACTACCGAACTCACTTTTATCCGCAATGAAAATGAACTGTTCTTATATATAGCGCCCTTGCCATCTCAAATAATTATGAAGCGCGATTTCAAACCTCCCGGGTAACTAAGCGTCCTAAATGTAGGAGCCGGTCACCTGCCCCCCCCCCCCCCCCCCCCCCCTTGTTTTTTTTAGAATGGCCGAGTTTTTTTAAATGCAACTGCGGGGACACAGGGAAAAAGGTAAACACCGAATTCTCTTTTCTTTTTTCCCCCCATAATGGCGCTGAGGTGCAGCAGCAGCGCTTTCGACCACAGGGCAGGCAGCCGTTTGAGTGACAACTCTGTCGCAAAATCCAATGCCTAAATCCACTATCTAAATCCAGATCCGTTTTTATTTTCACAATTTCAAAATCATTAGTTGGCAACAACAAATAAATAAATACAATTTTATATTCTAGTCCATGCACTATTTGGCGAGACAACCTTATTTTTAAGTTTTAAAAACATTTCTCTTTTCTTTTTTATTTTTTTTTTGGAAGGGGGGAGGGGGGGGGGGGTGTTTCATGTTTTTCTGATTGTTGAGTAGGCGACGTGGCCAGGACGGAAGAAACCTGCCAGGCGAGATATGATGACGTTATGACATTTCATTTGTCAACAACCGTGATGCAGATAGCACGAAGACGGGCGAATACAGATGATGTCCTTAATATAACGGTGATAATGTTGTCTTAAGACAGTGAGGGACATTATGAGTCATACTTTAAAACGCGAATTTTTCGGGTGTGAGTGGGGTGGAGGTGAGGAGGTGAGTGAGTGAATGAATAATAAGAGAGGGTGGAGGGAATGGGGGCGAGAGAAACAAAAATGTCGGCGTATGTTTAATAAGAACCGTGATTGAGAAAAGGAGAGGGCAGAAATCGTATGTTTGTGAGAGAGAGAGATATATATATATAGAGAGAGAGTGAGTGTGTGTGTATGTGCGTGCGTGTGTGTGTGTGTTTTTTTTTATACTAAGCTTGATTTAGTTTTTTCCTTCCTTTCACATTAACCCGTCTTTCACTGTAAATAATACATTACGAGAGGGAGCCTAACTTTGGATTTCATCAAAAAGGTATGAAGGAGCGGAGCCATGGAGACACTTGTAACAGAAAAGACAGATTTTGTAAAGAATTCTTTGCTGTGTGGGAAGCCAGTGCTAAGGTGAAAGTATTTCTGGAATACTTTCCTCCACTCTATTTAGCGGTCTTCAGAGTGGAGACTCAATGTAGTGGTCTACAGAGTGGAGACTCTATGTAGTGGTCTACAGAGTGGAGACTCTATATAGCGGTCTACAGAGTGAATACTTAATATAACGGTCTATGGAGTAGAGACTGTATAATGTGGTCTACGGAGTGGAGACTCTACATTGGGGTCTACAGAGCGAAGACTTTATATAGCGGTCTACAGAGTGGAGACTTTATATAGCGGTATACAGAGTGGAGACTCTATATAGCAGTCTTCAGAGTGGAGACTCTTTGTAGTGGACTACAGAGTGGAGACACTGTATAGTGTTCTACAGAGTGGCGACTCTATACAGCGGTCTACAGAGTGGAGACTCTATACAGCGGTCTACGGAGTAGTCTAGAGACTTTATATAGTGGTCTACAGAGTGGAGACTTTATATAGCGGTCTACAGAGTGGAGACTTTATATAGTGGTCTACAGAGTAGAGACTTTATATAGGTGTCTACAGAGTGGAGACTCTATATAGTGGTCTACAGAGTGGCGACTCTATACAGCGGTCTACAGAGTGGAGACTCTATACTGCGGTCTACAGAGTGGAGACTTTAAATAGTGGTCTACAGAGCGGAGACTTTATATAGCGGTCTACAGAGTGGAGACTCTATATAGCGGTCTACAGAGTTGGGATTCTATATAGTGGTCTACAGAGTGGAGACTCTTTGTAGTGGACTACAGAGTGCAGACTCTATATAGTGGTCTACAGAGTGGCGACTCTATAAAGTGGTCTACAGAGTGGAGACTCTATATAGCGGTTTACAGAGTTGGGATTCTATATAGTGGTCTACAGAGTGGAGACTCTATATAGTGGTCTACAGAGTGGAGACTCTATATAGTGGACTACAGAGTGGAGACTCTATATAGTGGTCTACAGAGTGGAGACTATATAGTGGTCCACAGAGTGGAGACTCTATATAGTGGTCTACAGAGCGGAGACTTTATATAGCGGTCTACAGAGTGTAGACTCTATACAGCGGTCTACAGAGTTGGGATTCTATATAGCGGTCTACAGAGGGGAGACTTTATATAGCGGACTACAGAGCAGAGACTTTATATAGCGGTCTACAGAGTGGAGACTCTATATAGCGGTCTACAGAGTGGAGACTTTATATAGCGGTCTACAGAGTGGAGACTCTCTATAGTGGTCTACAGAATGGAGGAAAGACTTTCACCTTACCAGGCAGTGGGATACTGTCAACCCTGGCGGGAAATCATTATTGGGAACATTGAGTTATTGGTTGCTCTTCTACTCTTAAGCTGTAATTGCGTGTTTGTGGTTTGACATTATTGACTATTGGACACCCGACTATTCAAGCCCATAGAAATCCTATAAGACTAATAACGAAAATTTAACAATGACATTATTTCATCAACACTCTAATACTGTTAGTAATAGGGCAGGGGCGGACGACATGGGGGGTGCCCTGAGTGCCAACGTGACTTATCCTTCAAAACCTACTTGAGGGGGATAGGGATTAGGAATTGTGTCAAAAGTGAAAGAGTAGACTAAACAGGTTTAGGTTTATTAGGTTCCCTTCTTCCTTATTGGCCATTGTCACGTGGGTTTTAGTTGTTACTGGGCTCTGCACAATGGAATGATGTAACTCTCACGCTTTATCCTATGGGGACCGCTAGTGAGTCACCCTGTGGATTACTTTAATAAATTTTTTTATTTAGCTCGGTCTGTGTTAAGGCTGGGGTACAGAGATAGATAGAAAAAATGGTAAAAGGTTACTGTCACACTAGCTTTCACACGGCTATGAATCATATGTAGTCCAGCCACTTGATAACAGTTAAACATCACACATTTATTTCTTCTACTCTATACAAGATTTTCGATGTACTAATCTACTTGAAACGTTAAATATCACTGTGAATAATTCGATCGCTGATAGTCTATGCAGCTAATAGTTCATCCTTGGGCACTGGAGGTTATAGTTCATGAGAAGTGGACTACTGTGGTCCTGTAGCTCTCAGTTTTTGTGCACACACGGCTAGTGACTTAACTGTGAGTCTGGCGTGCTGTGCTGTGGTCGGTTTCCTGACAACTTGTGTTGTCTTCTTTCCTATGGTTAGACTGGTTTGATTTCCTCGCACGATGCTGGGGATACCTCTGCAGCCAACGTATGCGTCGACGTGGTTTCGTCTGATGCTGTGTTGGGCGCACTACAGAACGCCTGATCGTCTGTAACATGTGAGACGAAATTCTGCACAACCTTGAATGATAGGTGTGTGCAGAGCGTCTCACTGAAGGTCGTAATAGCCCTCAGTGATTAGCTCCACATCTACATATATAAGCGACGAACATTCTGCTAAGTCCGTGGTCCACTGGAATCTCCACTCTAATTTTCTATACATCCATAAATATAAAACATGGCTACTTATACACATCAAGAATTAATAATATTATACACATTCATTTGTACAGCCACTGGTCTGTAAGCACACATATAAGTTAAACAACAGTGGTTCCGTACATAATTCAAGATGGCGTCGGCCGGTCGTCTTTTTGCCTCGTGGTCAGCTTCGCCACGTGTTCAGGCAAAGACGGGTTAACAATTCAATTTTATGCATAGCAAATTCCACAAACATAATTCAACAATAATATAATACATCACGATGAAACAGAAGTATGTTCATTTACCTTCGTGACAATATCAGGCAGTGGCTACTTGAGTGAATTCGGATTTTCACAAGTACTGCGTCCTAGTCTTTTCTACTACTAGCTGTGTAGCTGTTAACTGCTCCTCGGTTGAAACACGACTGCCGGTATCGCTCTACAGTTGACTTAGTCAGACCTGGTTGAGTCTATTCTAAACTGTGTTCCCATTGGCGGATAATTGACTCGCCTAACGGCGTTACGATGATGTCATTGCCTGAGCTATAGTCAACGGCCACTGTGTGTAAGCGGCAGTATGCTATTGCTACGCTTGATTACTTCCATCGTCTGCTGCTGCCTACCATTAACATTCTAAGATTACATAGACTAACCAAGCTAAATATTAAAATAAGCAGAGTAAAACTAGTCCTCTCGCGACAGCCATTGCATTAGTTATTATACCGTAACAGTGTTGGTTGCAATAGATTTGTAAACTGCGGCAAAAGGAAACAGTAGATTTAACAGAAACTAGATTTATTAGACACCATAGTCTAGAGTATTGGCCATTTCTATTTATACCGTAGTGCTATTGGCAGCAACAGAATTATTAGTTGCGGCAAAATGACTACACAGGACTAAATCTGTTATGATCCCATCTCCCCGTCCATTGGCCACATTGTAGTGCATCGTAGGGGTGATGGCTGCAAAACAATTAATAATTGAAACCGTAGAATTAACATGAGTAGATGCATTAGGGCACCCTAATCGATAGCATTAGCCATTGTATAATTGACCGTAGCGATGTTATAGGAGTAGTGGTTCTCTATTTTACAGCATGCGGCACAATCATGCTGTCAGGGTACGATGACTGGCGACTCTCATGAATGACGCAGAAAAGGTGTATGTATCGCAGCTGCAGCAGTAGGCCTATTTATAGTAGAAGTTACTCCTTCGGACAAGAGTATAAACCGAGGTCAAGTCCGTGCACGCACCCATTCTATTGCATGGACTTTACAGATCCTGACGATCGTGTCCTGGACGAGTGAGTGCAGACGACACAAATACATACAGCAAGCGTTAGTTCACTTCCCCAAGATTGTGCTCAGTTGTCTGGGCATCAGACGAAGCGCCCGGAGGCTGCAAATGGGCGCTTGGGTGGCGTGAGTTAGATCCTGTATCGGCCTGCGCCTTGAGCAGCTCTTGAGCTGGTAAAAGCGCTATATAAGAACGATTAAATAAATAAATAATAATACATAATCCCGCATGCTCAACATGGTTTGTGAAAGTCTGACTCGAACCCACGCCGCCCAAAGACGTATGTACACAAAAGGCTTGCACCTAGGACGACTGAGCCACCAATAGTACAATGATAATTTGCAAGGTTGCTGGTTTGTGTGTCAAGGAAAACACTTTATGACCATGTCCATAAAACAAACCTACCGCCGTTATTATACCGTAACCCCTTGGGTAACATCTGGTCCAATCTGCCCGAGACAGATCTATGCAATGCACCAGTGCCGAAGAGACTTAAAAGTGAAGATAAGAGTTAGAGCTTTGGGAACATATAACGAGGTCAGACAGCGTGGCTAGTTCTGATGAGGTCTACTCCCTTATTTAGAGTTGAGCCCGTCAGCACCTTTCCCCTTCTTAATAATCTCTGTTACAAGAAAAGAGATGCAGATTCAGTATTTTCTTGCCAGAAGAAAATGATTTTAGCATTAATGTGCTAATCTTACAATCAGTCCTTCTTTCAGTCACTCGCACATTTAGTTTAGGGAACCATAAAAAGTCTGTTTACGGTATCCGACCGCGAACTTGTTTTTTCCAACCTAGTTCCAGTCTTTCGCCGAAAAAGGCAATTACCGAAGTCGAACGAAGCTACGTGAAACCACAGGCTGGGAAGTCTCGTCTTTCGTAGGCCTCAATTACATACTATACTACGTACGTATGTAGGAGGCCCACGAGTTTACAAAGACGAAAGAAAAGACTTCAGATCTAATTCTATTTCGATCTGCACAGCTTCAAGTTGTAAGTCAAGTCGAGATTCGCATTTTGAAGCAGTTAGTATTAATATTATTATTTTATGATGATTAATATACTGACACAATTAGTAATAAAGAGTAAAAGTACTACATAACAACTAATGTACACATACAACGATTTCACATCTATATCAACATTAAAACCATGACAACACTTCAAAGCGCTATGGATACGTTGATGTCCCTTCAGCACAACAAGGCAAAGCAAGTTTATAATGGTCTCAAACAACAGTGACATTTTTATTGCAAGCACCAACGCAATTATTTATTTAACTAATATTATTCTTTTTTTAACTGATACAGTAAATTTGTTATATGTATTTCAATGAAATGTATTTTAATGAGAAACACGTATATAAAAAATGTTGCGTGGCAGGCGGAAATTTCCATAAATCATCTGAAACTTTGGTAAATCTATAAGAAACAATAACCAGTAACACCATCTGAATATTTCCGGTTACACCCAACTTCAGCAAAACCAAACAAAACGTCACTGACCATAATTATTTTCACCATTGAGCGCGCATTGAGCACTCACAGCAGCACACTTTCCTTTTTTTTTTAAGTAGGAATAATAATAATAATAATAATAATAATAATAATAATAATAATAATAATAATAATAATAATTATTATTATTATTATTATTATTATTATTATTATTATTATTATTATTATTATTATTATTATAAAAAACAAAACAAATAAATTAATTAAAGATTTAACTAAAAAAAATATACTACTACTACTACTACTACTACTACTACTACTACTACTACTACTACTACTACTAGCAAAGTTGTGGTCTTGATTTTGTGGTCCTGATTTTGGCACTTTGGAGTCCGCTGGACCCTGTAAGCAATGAATAACTAATTAGCTATTAATTTAACTCTGATCTCGAGTTGTCTTGATTTTGTGGTCCTGATTCGGCTCGTTGCAGTCCGCTTGACCCTGTAAGCAATGAATAACTAACTAACTATTAATTTAACTCTGATCTCGAGTAATTAAATAAAAATTCGCTTAGCCCACTTGTCCTTCTCCGGAAATTTAACGATTCAAATATTATAAAGTATAGGCCTAAATATTATTAATTAGAATAGATATAGTTTGAACATTTATTTACGTATAAAACAAACAATACAGGTCTAATAATTATATTCAGCTAGTGAGCTTCTTCGCTGCGCGAAGACTTACTTATAATATATAATGTAGATTAAGCCTATGCTATTATTAGACTACTGCTGAGAACTAACAAAATGCAAATCAAGGAACGCAACTATTAAATATGGTCGATAATAACAAAGTATACCGTTGCGAAATGCTAATCTGTGTAAATCGAACAGAATTAGAAGCAACAGCGATCATTTTTAATGTCAACTAGTCGTAGTCATGCAAGCATCATTTCGTAACACATCGGAGAGCTTCGTTCGACTTCGGTGATTGCCTTTTTGGGTGAATGACTGGAACTAGGTTGGAAAAAACAAGTTTGCTATCCGACCGACCCTAATGTTTTTTTGCCCGACCCTAAACCTTTTTTCATTCAACAAATTTTTATTACCTCTTACAAGGAATGATGACACAATCCACTAATTCCATACCGGATCGGTCGTCGCCCGGGCCGTCACCCGGCACAAGGACCGCGCCTTCCGTTGGCCACCAGGACGGAGGTGTTAAGTATGCTACTGATGGACAATCTAGCAAGATCCGCACGAGAAACAACATCGTCATAGGAACCTGGAACGTCAGGACCCTAACTGCGGAAGGAAAATTAGAAGAACTGGCCCACGAGTTGGACCACTATCGATGGAACGTTCTAGGTATCAGCGAACTGCGATGGAAAGGCCTAGGTGAAACAACGACCGACAAAGGCCACAAGCTCTATTTCAGCGGTAGGGATGACAGGCATGAACACGGCGTTGGTTTCTTGGTCCACAAGAACATTCTAGCGACTGTCATGGGTTGCCGCCCAGTCTCCAGTAGACTCATTACCATCCGCCTGAGAGCAGCCCCTTTCAACATCACCATCATCCAGGCCTACGCCCCAACATCAGACTATGACGACAGCGAAGTGGAGGATTTTTATGAAAATCTACAGGCGGTCCTTGACCAAGTGCCGAAGAAGGACATAGTCATAGTGCAAGGCGACTGGAATGCCAAGGTTGGCCAAGATGCGCACCGCAACTGGGGAGACACATGTGGACCCCACTGCAACAACGAGACAAATGACAGGGGTCTGAGACTCTTGGAGTTTGCCAGATACAACAATCTGGTACTGGCAAACACGCTTGGTCTCCACAAAAACTCCAGACGATGGACATGGCACTGTCCTGGCGGGGAGCATCACAACCAAATAGACTACATCATGGTCAAGAAACGCTTCAGATCAAGCATCAACATTGGCAGGACACGTACTTTTCCAGGAGCAGACATCGGAAGTGACCACGATCTCGTGATGATGTCTTTTCGGCTCCACTTGAAGAGAGTAAATACAGCAAAGTGCACTAGACTGAAGTTCGACCTGGACAAACTGCAAGACCCGGAGGTGGCAGAACTATTTCAGGCCACAACTGGAGGGAAATTTGCACCACTGCTCATTTTGGGGGCTGGTGAAGTAGATGTCAACACCATGACCACCACCTTCAACTCAGCTGTGACAGATGCCGCCACTGAGATCCTTGGCAAGCACCGACCAAAGAAGAAGCTGTGGATCACACCTGAACTTTTGGATCTGTGTGATAAACGAAGAGAGATGAAAAAGAAAAAGAAAACCTCACAGGGAGCTGATGTCTACCGAAAAATCAACAATGACATCCGAAAAGGCATGCTCACAGCAAAGGAGAACTGGATAGAAGATCAATGCCAGGAAATAGAGAACAGTCTGAACAAGAACAACAGCAAGAAGGCCTACCAGACTGTGAAGCGACTGACAAGTGTCAAACAGCCCAAAGTCTCCACTATCCAAAGCAAGTCTGGCATATGCCTTACAGAAGAACAAGAAGTCTTGGACAGATGGACAGAGTACTGCTCTGACCTTTACAACCATACACCAAATGGAGACCCATCAGTTCTAGCATGTCCAGAGAACAGAGAAGAAGAAGAAATCCTCCCAATTCTCCGGGAAGAAGTTGAGGCAGCAGTGCAAGCGCTAAAGAAAGGGAAGTCAGCAGGAGTGGACAACATACCCGCGGAACTGCTACAAGCAGGAGGAGAAGCGATGATTGATGCCCTCACCATTATCTGTAACAAGATCTGGCAGAGTGGGGAGTGGCCTATACCATGGACCCAGTCGCTTGTCATCACTCTTCCCAAAAAAGGTAACCTTCAGGAGTGTGAAAATTACCGCACCATCAGCCTCATCAGCCATCCCAGCAAGGTCCTCCTGAAAATAATACTCAACAGGTTGAAACCCCAAGCTGAACAAATCATAGCTGAAGAACAAGCAGGATTCAGGGCAGGGCGAAGTACCACTGAGCAGATTTTCAACCTCAGAATAATCTGTGAGAAATACCTACAGCACCAACAACATCTATATCATGTGTTCATAGACTTCAAGAAGGCGTTTGACCGAGTCTGGCATGCAGCTCTATGGGCAACAATGAAAGTGTACAACATCAGCCCAAAAATTATTGAAGTCATCAAAAGCCTGTATGACAAGGCTACCAGTGCAGTCCTCCACAACAGAGCCATCGGGAATTGGTTCAGAACAACAATCGGTGTGCGTCAAGGATGCCTACTCTCTCCAACACTCTTCAACATCTTCCTAGAGCGCATCATGTCGGATGCTCTTGCAGACCATGAAGGCACAGTCAGCATAGGGGGTAGAGCAATCTCCAATCTTCGTTTTGCAGATGACATTGATGGATTGGCTGGAGAGGAACAAGAACTTGAACAGCTGGTACAGAGGCTTGACACCACCTCCAAAGCCTATGGAATGGAAATAAGTGCAGAGAAGACCAAAATGATGACCAACAACACCAATGGCATCAATACGGACATCAAAGTCCAAGGCCAATCCCTCGACACAGTGCATAGCTTCAAATATTTAGGAGCCATTGTATCAGACAATGGGTCCCGACAGGAGGTCCTCTCCAGGATCGCACAAACGACTGCTGCCCTGACAAGGTTGAAGCCCATTTGGAAAGACAGGACCATCAGTCTACATTCCAAAGTAAGACTGCTGCGCTCCCTTGTCATCTCCATCTTCCTATATGCTTGCGAAGCATGGACCCTCACAGCAGATCTCCAACGAAGAATACAAAGCATGGAGATGAGGTGCTACAGAAGACTTCTGGGCATTTCCTATACCCAACACATCACCAACGACGAAGTCCGACAGACCATCACACAAGCTATTGGACAACATGATGACCTGCTAACAGTGGTGAAGAAACGGAAACTTCGGTGGTATGGCCACGTCACCAGATCATCAGGCCTTGCAAAGACTATTCTGCAAGGCACAGTGCAGGGAGGTAGAAGAAGAGGGAGACCGAAAAAGAGGTGGGAGGACAACATTCGAGAATGGACTGGTTTGACACTGAGCGAAGCTATCAGGGCTGCTGAGGACAGAGAAAGATGGAGTATGCTGGTTAAACGATCATCTGTGGTGCCCCTACGACCTTCGGGTTACGGGACAGGATAGGATAGGACAAGGAATTATGACAGGCACTTGATCACTAAAATAAAACAAATAAAAAGAAAAATGCAAATAAAAAATTAAACATAGTATAAAATAATATTTGTTGAAAATCTTTACAACAAGTAGGATACGATTATATATGGACAAACAAATACACACCCACACTAATAATTTATGTAGTAAATTATGTTAAAAAAAATGTAAAACAAATTCTCACAGAAGAGGCTATTCCCTCCAATCACAGACTCAGCCAGTCCCATACAGAAATTAATAAAATTAAAGTTAAACTGTATTAACAACCAACACATTTAATATTTATTTTAAAAACGATACATACGTCTATATACACATGTAACCTAATTTCGGGTTCCCACTCTCCCTCCCTCCCCTCCTTCCCACATGCACAACCGCACGCACTCTTACACACTGTAGAGCCGATTACAACAAGCAAGAGGAAGAGGAAGGAGCCTCAAGCAGAGCCATCAGCGCGTCAGGTTTGAGTTGATCAATGCCACAGCAGAGGGGAGAAAACTGGATCGGTAACGTACTGTGCGGGTCTTAAGGCTCATGAGGCGTTTCCCAGAAGGTAGAATTTTAAACCAAGAGAGAGGGTGGGTGGAATCATCCTTGATGCTGATGGCTTTGCCTAGGGCCCTTCTCTGAAACAATTCACACAGAGGTGTCTGCTTTTCACCAATGATTTTGCTGCAGGTATTGGTAATACTGTTCAAGGAATTCCTACTTTTGACACTGAGAGATTGAAACCAGCAAATGAATGAAAACGTAAGAACTGATTCCACGTAGGCACAATAACAATTTTTAAGTATGCTCTGCGAAACCAGAAGAGATCGGAGTTGATACAACATGTACATACGCTGCCTGCATTTCTTAAATATCATTTCGGTATTAGCTGTGAAAGAAAGCTTGTGGTCAATCATGGTCCCAAGGTATTTATATTGTGTCACGTGGGGTTTATGGGCTCTGCACAATGGAATTATGGACCCTCACGTTTATTCGGTGGGAACTGCTAGTAAGTCACCCTATGAATTACTTTAATAAATGTATTTGTTTAGCTCGTTCTGTGTTAAGGTTGGGGTACAGAGATAGATAGATAAAATGGTAAAAGATTACTGTCACACTAGCTTTCACACGGCTATGAATCATATGTAGTCCAGCCACTTGATAACAGTTAAAATCACACATTTATTTCTTCTACTCTATACAAGATTCTCTAAGTACTAATCTAACTTAAAATGTCTCAGTTACTGCTAATAGTTCGATCGCTGATAGTCTAGGCAGCTATTATATCTTCCTCGGGCACTTGCTACTAGATTGCATATAGATTTGGACTACTGTGGTCCGTTTTACAGTTTCTGAAGAGTTGGACTACTGTGGTCCGTTTTACAGTTTCTGAAGAGTTGGACTACTGTGGTCCTGTATTGATCAGTTTAAGTGCACCTTTGTTGATTACACTTAACTTTCTGATGGTGCGGTCGAAGTCCTTCTGTGAGGTAGCTTCTGGTCCACCTGTGTCGTTGTGTAGTTGGGTTCCCTTGCCACGCTGTGGGGTCTGACAGGGTGTTTTTCAAGGTAGCTCTTTCCGACTTGTGCGGTAGAGTCTCCTCAACCAACTAGTCGTTTCTGTGGAGTGGGGTGCACAGGATAGCTCGCCTGCTCGTCTGTAATATAAGAGACGAAATTCTGCACAACCCTGAATAATCGGTTTGTGCAGAGCGTCTCACTGAAAGCCAAAGTAGCCCTCAGTGATAGCTCCACATCTCTATACATAAGCGACGAACATTCTGCTACTTCCGGGGTCCACTGGAATCTCACTCTAAATTCCTATACATACATAAATATAAATCGTGTCTAACTATACACATACAGAATTAATAATATTATAAACATTCAGTGGTACAGCCACTGGTCTGCAAACATACATATAAGTTAAACAACAGTGGTTCCGTATGGTATGCAACATGGCGGCGCAACCGGTCGTGTTTCGCCTCGTGCTCGGCTCTTCCACGTGGTACGGCAAATTCGGATTAACAATTCACATTTATGCATAGCAAATTCCACAAACATAATTTCAACAATAATACAAATATATCACGATGAAACAGAAGGGTGTTCATTTACCTGTTTGACAAGTTCAGGCCCGTTGTGACTTAATAGAATTCGGAGATTCTAAAGTCCTGCTTCCTGGTCTATGAGTGAAGAGATTTCTCTGCTAGCTATTTAGATGTTACTTCTTCCTCGTCTCACACACGACTGACCAAGCTGTGCTAGGTTTTGACACAGTCAAAACTGCTCTACCCACTTAGCCTGCTGCTGATTGGTTAAAACGGTCCGATTCAAAGCTCAAGTGCTGACTCACTGCGATGTGGGTGGCTCGCTCGCCGTGTGTGATCGGCTGTGTAATTTAATTGCTGCTGTGTAATTTAATTGCTGCTGTGTAATATACTGACTCTCTACTGTTACAAAAACTACACAAGGCTAAATAGTCAACAAGCAGAGTTAAAACTAGCCAATTCATGACATATTGTTCCACTCTCTCTACAGTTTGATTTCTGAGGTGAAGTGCAGCCACATCTGTCCGATTCTTTCTGAAATCCACCAACATCTCTTTCGTTTTGCCGACATTGAGCCCCCTAGATGGTTACCTTCGCACCAGGTGACGAAGTCAACCACACTCCTCTCAAAGCTTATGGCCGAGTCGGAAGTGTCCACTACTGCGGCATCGTCTGAAAACTTGATGATCTGCGAATCATCCCTGGAGCTCCTACAATCATTGGTATAAAAAGTAAAAATAAAAGGTGAGATAACTGTCCCCTGGGGTGTTCCGGTGATAGACTTGGTTGATGAGAAACAGACAGAAGAAGAAGAAGAGTAGGACCTTACACAAACAACTTGAGTACGGTTGCTAAGAAAGTCAGAGATCCAGAGGGTCAGGTACGGATTGATATTCATATTTTGGAGTTTGCTTACAAGGAGATGGGTTTGAACAGTGTTGAACGCGGAAGAGAAATCTGCGAAGAGGATCCTAACATAGGCACCACCGAATTCCAAATGAGAGTGAGCAAAATGAAGCAGGGAGATAACTGCGTCTTCGACACCTCTGTTCTGCCGATACGCGAATTGAAGAGGGTCAAGCGCAGGCTTCGCCTGCTGTTTCAGCATGCCCAGCAATATCCGTTCAAAACATTTAATTAGTACCGAGTTTAGTGCTATTGGTCTATAGTCGTTCAGGCCGGAGGGGTTGGATTTCTTCGGAACCGGACAGATAGTGGCCGCCTTCCAAGACTGAGGCACATTGTGTGTTTCTATTGAAGCATTGAAAATATCACAGAATACAGGAGCAAGCTCCTTACTACATGCCTTGATCAACCTGCCACTAACACCATCAGGTCCTGAGGCTTTGTTATGGTTGACCCTGCTAAGAACCTTCTCTACTGTCTCCTGCTTAATTTTTGGAATCATATCACTATGCACATATCTTATTCCTTTCCTGTGAAAAGTCCTGCGTATCAAAACGGCAATAGAATGTATTCAGTCTCTCAGCATTCATTCCATCATCCCTCTCCTTGACCTCCCCCCTCCCCGCCAGCTTTTGAGGATAGTCTGGAAAAAAAGCAAAAATAATCGCACCTAAAGTGAAAAGGAATTTTTTTTTATGAAGCCAACCTATCGACCCTATTTTTTTCCCCCAATGTTACCGTAAACAGACATATCATTTTGGGGGCCATAATCATCCACCCACAATTAAAATTAAAAGAGAGAGAAAGATCGAGAAAGAGAAAGAGAGAGACAGAGACCCGAGACAGAGGTCGAAGTCGAAACCTTTAATATCATAATAGCATTAAGTTCCACGGACTTGTCTTTGAGCTGGTCCTTAATAAACAATTCAGAACAAACATAATAATGAACATAACATAATTTGAAACTAACATATACCTTAATTACGGTAAAAAAATAAAGAAACACAACTAAGAATATTAATGCATCTTAATCTTAAGCAAGAGAGAGACAGAGACAGAGAGAGAGAGAGAGAGAGAGAGAGAGAGAGAGAGAGAGAGAGATAGAGGAGAATGAAGAGGAGAATGAAGAGGAGGAGAAGATCATAACAACTAAGAATATTAATGCATCTTAATCTTAATTTTGAGAGAGAGAGAGAGAGATAGATAGAAAGAGAGAGAGAGAGAGAGAGAGAGAGAGAGAGAGAGAGAGAGAGAGAGAGAGAGAGAGAGAGAGGAGAATGAAGAGGAAAAGAAGATCATAACAACTAAGAATATTAACGGATCTTAATCTCAAGAGAGAGAGAGGAGAAGGAAGAGGAGGAGCAGATCATAAAAACTAAGAACATTCCTATCCTATCCTATCCTGTCCCATAACCCGAAGGTCGTAGGGGCACCACAGATGATCGCTTAACCAGCATACTCCATCTTTCTCTGTCCTCAGCAGCCCTCATGGCTTCGCTCAGTGTCAAACCAGTCCATTCTCGAATGTTGTCCTCCCACCTCTTTTTCGGTCTCCCCCTTCTTCTACCTCCTTGCACTGTGCCTTGCAGAATGGTCTTTGCAAGGCCTGATGATCTGGTGACGTGGCCATACCATCGGAGTTTCCGTTTCTTCACCACTGTTAATGTAATGCAATCTTGAGAGAGAGAGAGAGGAGAAGGAGGAGGAGTAGATCATGCGACTGCCAAAGAGATCACGTGACCAATAAGTTCAGTCATTTATACACGATTTCTATTATAGGCCTCATCATAGTGGTGCAGTATGGTCACACGCCAAACACGCATCACGCTAAGCAACGTTAAGCAGGGTTAGTACTTGGATGGCTGACCATGAAACGTTGAGCGAAAACTACGCACGCAGTGGTTCCAAACTGGTAATTGACGGCCAGGAAAATAGCATGCCCCAAGTGCACAGACGAGTGCCCCCTTACTGCTTCGAATGAGAATATTAACCGAGGTCTAGTCTCTGTACGCACGCATTCTACCGCACGGATTTTAAAGATCCTAACCCTCATGTCCTAAAGGGGTAAGTGCCAGCTATACATAAATACACCCAGCAAGCACTAGGTCCCTTCTCCCCTCCATTTCGCTTAGGATTGTGCTCAGGCAGCGAGTGGGTGTCTCGGGCGGCTTCAGTCAGATCCTATTTCGGGCAGCGCCTTGAGCAGCTTTTGAGCTGAAAAAAAACTTATATAAGAACCATTATATAAATAAAAATGAGTAGTCTGCTGATACTGAATAGGGGGGCAGGCCTTATCAGACTCAGCTACGCGGCCTGCAGTGAGATATGAAGCCGAGAGGTGCATAGGCAACGTAGGCAGGAATACTCCCCGAAGGAGGTGGGGATCCATCATTCCTGTTTAATGTAGACACATTCCTATAGCACACCTTCCTAGCGTGTGTGCTGATTATAGACCTTGTATGCAAATTCCTAGCCGTTCTAATCGTGTACTGTCATTCGAAATAACTCAAAACAATAAGAAGAAGAAGTTGCCCATGCATCAATCGTGCCTGTCCTAGACAATCAAAATTATTTCGTCGTCCTCGCTATGCACCGACAACAAAAAGTGACCACCTTAGGAATGCGCAGAGGCCTTTTTTTTTTAAATTCTTAATTATGCACGCTGCCAGGATGGCTATGCTAACACGATGACTACACGGAAAAGAAAGTAAAGATAGCACGGCTACAACAATTAAATGTCAACGAAAGTCCCTCTCTATGTCGATACATCATCAGTAAAATTCAACAGACATGTCATCCTCAGTAAAACATCGAAAAATACATCAGTAACATACCATTAAATACATCATTATCAGTAAAACATCAGTAAATGCTTCATCATCGGGAAAACAAGGTCATTACCACCTTAAATGAGTTACGTACAAGGTAAAACTATTGCTTTAAATAATGGTCATATTTTACACGAGTGGTCTATTCTATCCTATCCCGTAACTCGGAAGTCGTTCAAGGACCACAGATGATCGTTTAACCAGCGTACTCCATATTTCTCTGTCTTCATCAACCCTCCTGGCTTCGCTCAGTGTCAAGCCAGTCCATTCTCGAATGTTGTCCTCCACCTCTTTTTATGTTTCCCTCTTCTTCTGCCTCCTTGCATCGTGGCCTTGCAGGATAGTCTTTGCAATGCTTGATGCTCTGTGACGTAGTCATACCATCGAAGTTTCCGTTTCTTCACCACTGTGAGCATTCCATCGTGTTGTCCAATGGCTTGTGTGATGGTCTGTCGGACTTCGTCGTTGGTGTTGTGCTGGGTATAAAAAATGTCCGGAAGTCTTCTGTACCTCATCTCTATGCTTTGTTTTCTTCGTTGTAGGTCTGCTGTGAGGGCCATGTTTCGCAAGCGTAAAGGAAGATGGAGATGACAAGGGAGCGCAGCAGCCTTACCTTTGAGTGTAGAGTAATGGTCCTGTCTTTCCAAATGGGCTTCAACCTTGTCAGAGCAACAATTGTTTGTGCGATCCTGCAAAGGACTTCCTGTCGGGATGCCTTGTCTGATACAATGGCTCCTAAATATTTAAAGCAATGCACTGTGTTGATGGATTGGCCTTAACTTTGATGTCCGTGTTGATGCCATTAGTGTTGTCATCATTTTGGTCTTCTTGCACTTATTTCCATTCCAAAGGCTTTGGGAAGTAATGTCAAGCCTCAGTGCGAGCTGTTCAAGTTCTTGTTCCTCTCCAGCCAATCCATCAATGTCGTCCGCAAAACGGAGATTGGAGATTGCTCTACACCCTATGCTGACTGTGTCTTCGTGCGCTGCAAGGGCATCTGACATGGTGTGCTCCAGGAAGATGTTGAAGAGTGTTGGAGAGAGTAGGCATCCTTGACCCACGCCATTGTTGTTCTGAACCACTTCCAGATGGCGCTGTTGTGGAGGACTGCACTGGTAGCCTTGTCATAAAGGCTTTTGATAACTTCAATAATGTTAGGACTGATGTGGTACACTCTCATGGTTGCTCACAGAGCTGCATGGCAGATTCGGTCCAACGCTTTCTTGAAGTCTACAAACACATGCTATAGATGTTGTTGGTGCTGTAGGTATTTCTCGCAGATTATTCTGAGGTTGAAAATCTGCTCAGTGATACTTCGCCCTGCCCTGAATTATGCTTGTTCTTCAGCTACGATTTGTTCAGCTTGGGGTTTCAACCTGTTGAAGTATTATTTTCAGAGGACCTTGCTAGGATGGCTAATGAGTCTGATGGTGCGGTTACCCTTTTTGGAAAGAGTGATGACAAGCGACTGGGTGTGTATTGTGTAGGCCACTCCCCATTCTGCCAGATCTTGTTATAAATAATAGTGATGGTGTCAATCATCGCTTCTCCTCCTGCTTGAAGGAATTCTGCAGGTATGTTGTCCACTCCCGCTGACTTCCCCTTCTTCAGGGATTGCACTGCTGCCTCAATGTCTTCTCGGAGAATTGGGAGAATTTATTCTTCTTCTCTGTTCTGGGGACATCATAGAACTGATGTGTCTCCGTTTGGTGTGTGTTTGTAAAGGTCAAAGCAGTATTCTGTCCATCTATCCAAGACTTCTTGTTCTTCCATAAGGCATATGCCAGACTCGTTTTGGATCTTGGAGATCTTGGGATGTTTACACTTGTCAGCCGTTTTACAGTCTGGTAGGCCTTCTTGCTGTTGTTCTTGTTCAGACTGTTCATTATTTCCTGGCATTGATCTTCTATCCAGTTCTCCTTTGCTGTGCGCATGCCTTTTCGGATGTCATTGTTACTTTTTCGGTAGGTACCAGCTCCTTGAGAGGTGTTCTTTTTATTTTTTTCTCATCCCTCTTCGTTTTTTACACAGGTCCAAAAGTTCATGTGTGATCCAGGGTTTCTTCTTTGGGCGAGTGGTCTACAAGACACAACTAAAGCAATAATCATGTAATGTTTACAAGGCACAAGAGGGAAAATTGAAATAGTGTCTCTAGAGTCATCTTGAACGGATTGACAGCATTACCGACAACGACAATGATGTGGCATGGTCTGGTGCTGGTGTTTGCAGTGGCGGTGGAATGTTGGGATGCTGGTTGTGACGACGACGACGATGATGACTATGACTATGGTGATGATGATGATGATGATGATGATGATGATGATGATGATGATGATGATGATGATGATGATGACGATGATGATAATGATGACGATGCCGACGACGATAATAATGATGATGATATTTGCGGAGGTGGTGATGGTTATGTCCATGAGGATGTGGATGATGAACAAGAGAGAAGGAGGTAGAGGAAAATAATGAAAACGGCAACGATGATTGGTGTTTGACGACGACGACGACAACGATGACGAAAATGATGATGAAGACGAGACAGAACTCGACATTGATGAGTTCACTTACCAATAAATGTGGTAGTTGTCTATCTGACTGCAGCTAAGAACATTGTTGCTACAAAACAGCTTCAGATACATCCACACGATGTAACGCAAGTGACGCGAAGTCAGTAATCCAGCATTGCACAACACAATACGCAAACTTTAAAAATTCTATACGAACTGCCAGATGCACACGAAATGTTTTAGATTTGATTTTTTGGACAATAGTATTAGTCATCCACGGAGATAACGTAGTACTAAATTATGAATATCTTTACAGTTTTGTACGCTTCGCTAAAAGTGTTAAATCAAAAATCACGTCGGTGGAAATCAAGGTAAATGAAAGAAATAAACAAATCCACAAGTCGTAAAAGCGTCTGCAATGAAATGACCTAACCAACATCACCAACGACGAATTCCGACAGACCATCACACAGGCCACTGGACAACACGATGACCTGCTCACAGTGGTGAAAAAACGGAAACTCCGATGGTATGGCCGCGTCACCACATCATCAGGTCTTGCAAAGACTATCCTGCAAGGCACAGTGCAAGGAGGTAGAAGAAGAGGGTGACCGAAAAAGAGGTGGGAGGACAACATTCGAGAATGGACTGGTTTGACACTGAGCGAAACAATCAGGGTTGCTGAGGACAGGGAAAGATGGAGTACGCTGGTTAAACGATCATCTGTGGTGCCCATACGACCTCCGAGTTATGGGATAGGATATGATAGGATAGGATAGGAATTAAATGAGATTGGACTACATTACACGATCATAGTGATTCGTAATACTCTTTAGCAAAGACATTGCTGTTTAATGTTTACGCTCATGTGCTAGCTAACGTATACATCGAGGATACAGACCTCCCAGTAACGTTTCTTCTTTTTTTTTAAGCGTTCATAGCTCTACATGTAGCATACTGACATTCCAATTTCAGTTATTTTCACACCCATGCACAACCAAGGAACATGCTATCTCTTAATTAAGTTCCTTGGCAAATCGATTTCCGTCAAAAAGGAAAGAAAAACTAGACGAGACTTAATTAGCTAGTTTCATGAATTTGCATGCATTCGGTTGGTATCCCCAGGCTGTTAAGCAGTCGACCTCCATTTTCTAGGATTGCTACCCACATTATGTTCTCACGCGTGCAAAATCAGGACGACACTACAATTAATGATAATAATACTGGATGAAATATATACGCGTTTTTCCCTAATAAAAGGAAAGGAATTGTTACGACAGCACACTCCGTGTCCTCAATTAAGATGTTAGTTCCAAGTCTTTTCTTGTCAAGGAGACATTAGATTAATACAAATTTAGTATACACAAACACGCTTGAAAACACACATTCACACAAACACACACACACCTAACCGTGTAGAAACGCCGTTGTGATGACTTTCTTGAAACTCTACATACGTTACTTTGACATTTTTTACGAATTTGTCAATTTTTTAAAGCTATCCTTAACCCAAACCCTAACTCTAACCCAAACCCTAACCCAAACCCTAACCCTTAACCTATCCCGAATCCGGTCCTGATTTGGCTCGGAAGAGTCCGCTGGACCTAAAGCAATAATCATGTCATGTAATGTAACCTAACCCGAAAACTAACACAGCTCTAACCCCAACGGAACACTGTTTTGACGTCAAAATAACGTGGTCCGTCAAAAGAAAGTACGTAGAGGTTCAAGTGTATGTCAGAATAACTACGCTTCTACTTAGCCACGCAGACACACACAAACACACATTAAAACACACACACAAACACACACCCACACACACACACCTACACACACACACACACACACACACACACTTACGTACAAGTGTCTTGAACCTACTGTTCTCTGAGCCAGCATAATGAGGGCGGTGCTGATCTCTGCATCGCTGCCTTACCTTCCCTGCACAGGCGCTTGTATCAGGACACGCGAGCGCCTATGCCTGTGACGCGTCTCCCTTTGGTTATCTGGCGTCTCCCTTTGGTTATCTAGTATTATAGATAACCAAAGGGAGCCGCGTCACAGGCATAGGCGCTCGCGTGTCCTGATACAAGCGCCTGTGCTTCCCTGGTTCTAAGCAGAGCCAGGTAGCCATTCGCAGCTGGTAAGACAGGGGTGTGTTGTACGCTTGTTGTCTTCTTTGCGTCGTTCGGTGGTTGCATCTAAGGCCTACTAACCGCGTTGGAAGTTGCTATCATTTAGTGTGCTCGACTTCGCTTATCGAAACATTTCCAGCGTGTGCATAAAACCACTGCGCTACTGCGCCCCTCACGGTAGGCTCTTAATGATGTTACATGAATAGAATAACACAATTTTATTAACACTACAGGTCGTCACTCAAATCACACGCTGTAAAACACGTCGACACAAGCAACAGCAAATACATTTTCATAGGGGCACACAGTTTATATTCAAATTAGGTTCACAATATGAGTAGCTAGTCTTTGATTTGCATTGCCTAAGATTTCTTATATCTTCTGTTTCACGTTGAAGCGCTTCTACCAGTAGAATGGTTACTCGTTTTACTTCTGGTATTTTATAGCCTGCTTAACATTGCGTTTTACATCTAGTATTCTGATTAACCTTGCGGTTTACTTCTAGTATTCTGATTAACATTGCGGTTTACTTCTAGCATTCTCGTTTACATTGCGTTCTGGTATTCTGATTAAAATTGCGTTTTACTTCTGGAACACTGATACAAATTGCGCTTACTTCTGGTACTCTGATCTACAGTACGTTCTATACTTGTAGTATTGGGATGAACATTGAAGTTTGACCTCTACACCCACCACTGGCATCATGCCATAAGGGGATAACCATCCCATGGAAGAGGGTGGGTAGGGACCTAAATCAGCACTGAACCAACAGAGCAATCCTACTGCTAAGGTAGGCGGTGAACACAATAGCCCCGCTTTCATCTTGCCCATCTCGGGATTCGAACCTGGGTCGTCGATGTTCCAGGCGAACGCTCTACCTCCGAGCAACGGTGGTGGGTTTCTAGAGTATTCTTATGCGTCCTACACTCAAGTATTCTTACGTTCTACTGCAGCTGCTTCTAGTATTCTGTTTCACGCTGAGTTTCACTTGCCTGATGAGACTTTTAAAAACAAAATGTGTACCTCTTTTTAACTTCAACAGCAAGCGCTTATGTGAAAATCTACTCACCAATTAAAACGCCAGAGGAACAGGGAATGCACTGGCACTATAAACACACAGTTCCAGATCAAGGCTTAAGAGATGGAGCAAGGCGCGTACGTGTGAGGCCAGGGCAGGTTGTTTAGAAAACATCCCGAGTTGTTCGTTCTTGATTCCCTTCTTGGCAAACCTTACAATAATACTAACAAGCACCGCTGACGAAGTGACTGTGCAACAGCGTTCGTTTTTTATGTGCTTAAAAACGAACTTGAAGTGGGATGTGGTAACGCTATAACCCATGTTATTTTATTGGGAATTGAGAGATTTATCAGCTCTACGTTCTGACCTAGACTGAGCACAATCCCGGGCGACCGTGGATAGGACAAAGTCCGTGGATACAAAGACCGTGGATAGGACAAAGTCCGTGTATACAAAGACCGTGAATGGACAAAGTGCGTGCTTGGTGTATTTGTGCAGTCTGCGCTCTCCCGTCTAGGACATCAGCGTCATGATCTGGTCTGATCTGATCTGATTATGGGATGGAATGCGTGCGTGCGTGCACAGCCTAGACCTCGGTTTATACTCTCATCTTAAGAAGTAGAAGATTTTTCAGGTCACCGATAGTTTTCTCCCGGTACTCCGGTTTCCTTTCTCCCTTGAATACAATCTATTTACATTTTCAAAACACAACATTATATTTTCTTTCCGTCTGCTAATAGCCTTTACATCACATGTTTGAGTGACGAATGTGTGTGTGTATGTGTGGGGGTGTGCGTGTGTGTGTGTGTGTGCCTTTACACCACATATTTGAGTGACCTGTGTGTGTGGGGTGTGTGTGTGTGTGTGTGTGTGTGTGTGTGTGTGTGTGTGTGCTGTGTTGTGTATGTAGGATTGTCTGTAACATATGGGCGCGCATGTGGGTTACAGATCGCCGCGCTTTGAGTCTGATTTAGGAATAAGGCGCGTATAGTACTAACATCCAGTATTATTATTATTATTATTATTATTATTATTATTATTATTATTATTATTATTATTATTATTATTATTATTATTTCACGGGTACAGTAGATGGCCACACGCGAATAGCAAAATACTACAGTAGATAGAGAGAGATTGTAAAGCATGCGTGTTCTACTCGCAGCGGGCATAATGATATATAACTGGTTTCGGGAGCAGCATTTAATGGCTTGTTTAGTTGATCTGAACCGGCTACCGTACAAGCTGTTGCTGAGGACTTATTATCGTAGATGAATCTGTTTACTGTGCTATAGGGCCAACGGAATACAGGCTGCATTTCTCTAATTACTAATACTACACACGCAAAACAAGGCCTCAGACTACTCAGAGCAATATACGTGGTATTGCTCTAGCCACAATTAGTCATACTGTAGTAATTAAGATTATGTGCGCGAAATTATAATTACACTAACATAATCATAATTTACCATTGTGCAATTTGTGTAAATGGACATAATTATGAACAATGTTTCAAATACATTTTTTTTACGTTCAGTTTTCTCTCATCATTATGATCATCATCATCATCATCACAATCATCATCATCATCATCATCATCATCATCATCATCATCATCATCATCATCATCATCATCATTATTATTATTATTATTATTATTATTATTATTATTATTATTATTATTATTATTATTATTACAACTACTACTACTACAACGGTACTAACAGTAATATTAGTAATAGTAAGAACAACAAGAACAACAACAAAAAGGACAAAAACAAGAAGAAGAAGAACGTTCGAACAAGCGGAAGAATCTTATATAATTTACACAGATAATTGAAAATAAAATACGACAATGAGAGTTTGACAAAGTCGATAACATGTCGTTTTAATCGTGCGCCGCAGTATCTGTTGCACTAGCCAATAAAAAAAGGTATATTAGCGATGTAGAAGGGCAAAACTACAGTTTACACTTGCACTGACTTTATACCTAACATTTGCATTACATTGTGTAGATACGTTTGGTAATTTGAACGGAGTATATCTAGGTTCTCCTAGGCATATGTTCCTCAAGGTCTATCTCTCCTTTAGGTCTATATGTTCCTCCAGGTCTATCTATATTCCACAAGGACTATGTCCCCTCAAGTCTAAGTCTCCCCCCTTCCTTTCCCCACCCCTCCTCTTTCCACATATGTTCGTGGTCATACAGTACTTGATGCCTAATAAAGTAATTTGTCGCTAATAGAACGTACATGCACGCACACACATACGCATGCACACAGCCGAGGGTACACAGTATTATCATGACTTTTCCGAAACGCCACATACGTTGTGCTAACAATGGGGTCATTTTTCGTCCCCATTTTTAAGTACTTTGCAGTGTTCGAATCATAACCCTAACTCTAACCTTTACCCTAACCAAGCCCTAACCTTAACGGATCATTGTTCTGACGTCAAAACAAGTAAGCATGGCAATACCAGTTAAGTAGATGTTCATTGATTTGTCCAGATAACACTGTGTAAGTGTGCCCACACCCGCACGCACTCAAGTATGCAACAACAACAAAATTGGCGTAGGTAAAAATCCTGGAAGAATCTAGACTTGGATTAATATAGACCTTGGGGAAAATAAACTTGAAGGAACGAACTTAGACCGGCAAAACGTCTATAATGGAACATGGATCTATTGGGACATTCGAACACGTGTGGGAACACAAACCTGGAAAGACTTGACCGACCATCAACCTGGAGGAATTTAAACCTTATATAGGGAAACACAGGCACGCCCCTTAGGAAAGAAAGAAACAAAGTTTTTAGCTTACATGGATTTCATGACTTGACATTTAGATTCCACTATTAAGCTTATACAATTATAATTCTTTCCAATTAGGAAAGGATGGAGAGAGAGAGCCAGGAATCCCGCTTTGCACAAACATCAGAGAGAGAAATAGGATCGATGGTATTTTCCTGTCTAGCTCAACTCTGTGTAGCACTTGTTAGAGAGCACGAGATATTTGCAGTTATTTTCCTCTTGACCTTTCTAAGACGCGGAAACTCAGTAATTAGAGGAGACGCACTGCTATTTTTCTACAAACACACGCACACACAAACACACAACCACACACGCACACACACCCACACACCCACACACACACACACTCACAAAGGCGCGCGTATTTTGCACACGTTCCTATCCTATCCTATCCCGTACCTCGAGGGTCGTTTGAGCCACCACAGATGATCGTTTAACCAGCATACTCCATCTTTCTCTGTCCCCAGCAACCCTCATGGATTGGCTCAGTGTCAAACCAGTCCATTCTCGAATGTTGTCCTCTCACCTCTTTTTTTCCTGTCTCCCTCTTCTTCTACTTCCTTGCACCGTGACTTCCAGGATGGTCTTTGCAAGGCCTGATACTCTGGGACGTGGTCATACCATCGGAGTTTCCGTTTTTTCACCACTGTGAGCATGTCATCTTTTTGTCCAATGGCTTGTGTGATGGTCTCTCGGACTTCGTTGTTGGTGATATAAAGGGTATAGGAAATGCCCACTGTAGCACTTCATTACCATGCTTTGTATTCTTCGTTGTAGATCTGCTGTGAGGGTCCATGTTTGGCATCGTATAGGAAAATTGGAGATGATAAGGGAGCGCAACAGCCTTACCTTGGAATGTAGACTGATGGTCCTGTCTTTCCAAATGTGCTTCAACCTTGTTAGGGCAGCAGTTGTTTGTGCGATCCTGGAGAGCTGGTGAAATAGATGTCCACACCATGACCACCGCCTTTAACTTAGCTGTGACAGATGCCGCCACTTAGATACTTGGCAAGCACCGCCCAAAGAAGAAACCGTGGATCTCACCTGAACTTTTGGATCTGTGTAATAAACGAAGAGAGATTAAAAAGAAAACGAACTCCTCACATGGAGCTGATGCCTACCAAAAAATTAACAATGACATCTGAAACGGCTGCGCACAGCAAAGGAGAACTGGATAGAAGATCAATGTCAGGAAATAGAGAACAGTGTGAACAAGAACAACAGCAAGAAGTCCTACCAGACTGTTAAGCTGCTGACAAGTGTTAAACAGCACAAGGTCTCCACGATCCAAAGCAAGTCTGGCATTATGCCTTATAGAAGAACATGAAGTCTTGGATAGATGGACAGAGTACTGCTCTGACCTTTACAACCACACATCAAATGGAGACCCATCAGTTCTAGCATATCCCCAGAACAGAGAAGAGGAAGAAATCCTCCCAATTCTCCGAGAAGAAGTTGAGGCAGCAGTGCATTCGCTAAAGAAAGGGAAGTCAGCGTAAGTGGACAACATACCCACGGAATTCCTTCAAACAGGAGGAGAAGCGATGATTGACGCACTCACCATTATCTATAACAAGATCTGGCAGAGTGTGGAGTGATCTACACAATGGACCCAGTCGCTTGTCATCACTCCTCAAAAAGGTAACCTTCAGGAGTGTGAAAATTACCGCACCATCAGCCTCATCAGCCATCCCAGCAAGGTCTTCTTGAAAATAAAACTCAACACGGTGAAACCCCAAGCTAAACAAATTATAGCTGAAGAACAAGCAGGATTCGGGGCCGGGCGAAGTACCAATGAGCAGATTTATAACCTCAGAATAATCTGCGAGAAATATCTACACATTAACAAAATCTCAATCATGTGTTTGTAGATTTCAAAAAAGCGTTTGACCGACTCTGGCATGCAGCTCTGTGGGCAACCATGAGAGTTTACAACATCAGCCCTAAAATTATTGAAGTCATCAAAACCCTGTATGACAAGGCTACTAGTGCAATACTCCACAATAGCGCCATCGGGAAGTAAATCAGATCAACAATCGGTGTGCGTCGAGGATGCCTACTCTCTCCAACACTCTTCAACATCTTCCGTCAGACGCCCTTGCAGATCACGAAGGCACAGTCAGCATAGGGGGTAGAGCAATCTCCAACCACCGTTTTGCGGATGACATTGATGGATTGGTGGAGAGGATCAAGAACTGGAACAGCTGGAACAGAGGCTTGACACCATCTCCAGAGCCTATAGAATGGAAATCATAATGATGATTCAACAAAACCATTGACATCAACTTGGATATCAAAGTCCAGAGCCAATCTCTCAACACGGTGCATAGCTTAAAATATTTAGGAGCCGTTGTAACAGACAATGGGTTTGGACACGAAGTCCTTTCCTATCCTATCCTATCCTATCCTATACCGTAACTCGAAGGTCGTAGGGGCACAACAGATGATCGTTTAACCAGCGTACTCCATCTGTCTCTGTCATCAGCAACCCTATTGGTTTCGCTAAGTGTCAAGCCAATCCATCCTCGAATGTTGTCCTCCAACCTCTTTTTCTGTTTCCCTCTTTTTCTGCCTCCTTGCACCGTGTCTTGCAGGATGGTCGTTACAAGGCCTGATGCTCTGGTGATATGGCTATACCATCGGAGCTTCCGCTTCTTCACCACTGTGAACATGTCATCGTGTTGTCCAATGGCTTGTGTGATGGTCTTTTGGACTTCGTCGTTGGTGATGTGATGGGTATATGAAATGCCCAGAATTCTTCTGTAGCACCTCATCTCTATGCTTTCTATTCTTCCTTGTAGGTCTACTGTGAGGGTCCATGTTTCGCAAGCGTATAGGAAGATGGAGATGACAAGGGAGCGCAGCAGCCTTACCTTGAAATGCAGACTGATGGTCCTGTCTTTCCAAATGGGCTTCAACCTTGTCAGGGCAGCAGTTGTTTGAGCGATCCTGGAAAGGACTTCCTGTTGGGACCCATTGTCTGATACATGTATAATGACTCCTAAATATTTCTAAGCTATGCACTGTGATTAGGTATTGGCCTTGGATTTGATGTCCATGTTGATGCCATTGGTGTTGTTGGTCATCATCTTGGTCTTCTCTGCACTGATTTCAATACCATAGGCTGTGGAGGTGATGTCAAGCCTCTGTACCCGCGGTTCAAGTTCTTGTTCCTCTCCACCCAATCCATCAATGCCATCCGCAAAACGGAGGTTGGAGATTGATCTACCCCTTATGCTGATTATGCCTTCGTGATCTGCAAGGGTACCTGACATGATGCACTCTAGGAAGATGTTGAAGAGTGTTGGAGAGAGTAGGCATCCTTGACGCACACCGATTGTTGTTCTGAACTAGTTTCCGATGGCGCGGGACTTTTCACACTCCAGAAGGTTACAATTTTTGGAAGAGTGGTAACAAGCGACTGGGTCCATGGTGTGGGCCACTCCCCACTCTGCCAGATCTTGTTACATATAATTGTGAAGGTGTCAATCATTGCTTGAAGCAATTTCGCGGGTATTTTGTTTACTCCGCTGACTTCCCCTTCTTCAGTGATTGTACTGCTGCCTCAATTTCTTCTCGGAGAAGTGGGAGGATTTCTTCCTCTTCTCTGTTCTAGGGACATGCTAGAACTGATGGGTCTCCGTTTGGTGTGTCGTTGTAAAGCTCAGAGCAGTACTCTGTCCACCTTCCCAAGACTTTTTGTTCTTCTGTAAGGCAGATGCCATACTTGCTTTGGATCGTGGAGACCTTGGGCTGTTTAACACTTTTCAGCCGTTTCACAGTCTGGTAGGCGTTCAGCTCCCTGTGAGGTGGGCTTTTTTTTTCATCTCTCTTTTTTTAGCACATAGGTCCAACAGTTCAGGTGTGATCCACAGTTTCTTCTTTGGGCGGTGCTTGCCAAGAATCTCTGTGGCGGTATCTGTCACAGCTAAGTTGAAGTTAGTGGTCATGGTGTTGACATCTACTTCACCCGCTCCCAAAATGAGCAGTGATGCAAATTTCCCTCTAATTGTGGCTTGGAATATTTCTGCCACCTACGGGTCTTGCAGTTTGTTCAGGTCGAATTTCAATCTGGTGCACTTTGCTGTGTTTACTTTCTTCAAGGGAAACGGAAGGATAACGTCACGAGATCGTGGTCACCTACGATGTCTGCTCCTGGAAAAGCGCGTGTCCTGCCAATGTTGATGCTTGATCTGAAGCGTTTCTTGACCATGATGCAGTCAATCTGGTTGTGATGCTCCCCGCTGGGACTGTCCCATGTCCATCGTCTGGATTTTTTGTGGAGACCAAGCGTGTTTGCCAGTATCAGATTGTTGCATCTGGCAAACTCCAAGAGTCTCAGACCCCTGTCATTTGTCTCGTTGTTGCTGTGGGATCCATATGTGTCTCCCCAGTTGTGGTGCGCATCTTGGCCAACTTTGGCATTCCAGTCGCCTTGCACTATGACTATGTCCTTCTTCGGCATTTGGTCAAGGACAGCCTCATAGAAATCCTCGACTTCGCTATCATCATAGTCTGATGTTGGGGCATAGGCCTGGATGATGGTGATGTTGAAAGGGGCTGCTCTCAGACGGATGGTAATGAGTCTACTGGAGACTGGGCGGCAACCCATGACAGTGGCTAGAATATCTTTGTGGACCAAGAATCCAACGCTGTGTTCGTGCCCGTCATTTCTCCAGCTGAAATAAAGTTTATGGTCTTTGTCGGTTGTTGTTTCACCTAGACCTTTCCAGCGCTGTTCGCTGATACCTAAGATGTTCCATCGATAGGGGTCCAGCTCGTGGACCAGTTCTTTTCATTTTCACTCCGCAGTTAGGGTCCTGACATTCCAGGTTCTTACGATGATGTTGTCTGTCGTACGGATCCTGCTAAGTTGTCCATCAGTAGCACAATTACCACCTACATCCTGGTGGCCAGCGGAGGGCGCGGTCCTTAGTGACCCGGGCAACGACCGATCCGGTATGGAGTGAGTGCATCTTTTTATCATTCGGTTTGTCTTTGACAAGAAAGACCTGGCAGGGTCCAATCCTCTCCAGGCTGTTGGTCACAGCTGAAATCCACGAGTACAGTGTGGCGAATGTGTTTGCGAATGTTTTTGTGTACGTGTGTACACAGGTGTGTGTTTAGATAGATAGATAGATAGATAGATAGATAGATAGATAGATAGATAGATAGATAGATAGATAGATAGATAGATAGATAGATAGATAGATAGATAGATAGATAGATAGATAGATAGATAGATAGATAGATAGATAGATAGATAGATAGATAGATAGATAGATAGATAGATAGATAGATAGATAGATAGATAGATAGATAGATAGATAGATAGATAGATAGATAGATAGATAGATAGATAGATAGATAGATAGATAGATAGATAGATAGATAGATAGATAGATAGATAGATAGATAGATAGATAGATAGATAGATAGATAGATAGATAGATAGAAACTCAAACACACACACACACACACACACACACACACACACACACACACACACACTGCACCCGTTCGCATACGCACAAACACTGTACGTATAGAAAGAGACACCAGATTAGCATATACACACACCAACACACACACACGCACACACACCCACTCTTACACACACCCACGTGGGTGTGGTGTGTATGTGTGTGTGTGTGTGTGCGTTTGAGTATATAGATAGATAGATAGATAGATAGATAGATAGATAGATAGATAGATAGATAGATAGATAGATAGATAGATAGATAGATAGATAGATAGATAGATAGATAGATAGATAGATAGATAGATAGATAGATAGATAGATAGATAGATAGATAGATAGATAGACTCATATGTGGGTGTACGTGTGTGTGGGGGGGGGGGGTTGAGTGTGTGTATAAAGATATATATACACGCATACCTGTGTACACACGTACAAAAACACAATCGCAAACACTTATACTTAGGCCTACATCTGGTCAAGTTAATACCTCGAATCTGCAATCACGCGTTTGCGCGCCGTATTCGCGCGAATCCCCCGTTGGTGGGAGGTAGGGGGCACTACCACTACGATCACTACCACAAACAATCACAATGACAACAATAACAGCGAAAAACATCACCACCCTCACCAGCACCATCACCGCCATCATCACCACCACCACCTCCACAACAGCAACAACAAAACAACAACAGGAAAACCAACTCAGTTTAAAACACCAAAGCTCACCCATGACGACAGACGCTCTCATCCGCGGCTTCCCAACAGTTTGCAGTATTGATCCTCCTAGATCCTATGTCCCTGTCTCTGTTTTCACATTGTGGTTTTTATTATCACCGTAGCCGTAAAAGTCATTGCTGTATTTGCACATCTTCTGATGATAAATGGAGAAGAGGAGGAGGCGCACTAATAAATGACGATGCAGGCGTAAACCGCGCACAGTTCACGCCGACAGTATCCTCCACGCGAACAGGAGAAGGCGGGTGTGAGTTGGGGAGGGAAGGGGGGGAGGACGGGGGAGGGGGAATGGGATGAGGAGGCGGAGGGGGGAGGATCTTTGAAAGTAAGAGAGTCGTCAGGTGCACAAATGTACTAATGGTGTAGTCTTCCAACGATCACAATCCTCAACTGGCAGCATGATCAGTGCACAAAAAGAAGAAAAGTGGGAAATATATATATAATTTTGTAAGCCAACGACTGTGCACAAGGTTATAATAATAATAATAATAATAATAATAATAATAATAATAATAATAATAATAATAATAATAATAATAATAATAATAATAATAATCACCATCATCATCATCATCATCATCATCATCATCATCATCATCATCATCATCATAGATACATTCGTTTGCCCCAAATCACCAAATAGGCTCAAAGCGCGGCGATATACACGTATGTACAATGATTCAGCCTAATATGAGTCTAATTGGTCCTCACGTTTCAGTTCTGCCGCGAAGGCATGCAGGCTTTAAATAGGGAAGAAAACTGTCTGATCCTGTCTCTTCTGGCTATGAGTGTGGAGATGAGTCAGGAATAACAGCAGAAAGTGCAGCAGCATACTGGATGCTCATCGTAAGAAGACGGTGTGGCAGGAAGGAAACAAACAAACTGCAGACGACGACAGATCAAGACGACATATAATAGGTGACTTCTTTCGAGATGCCGTAATTGCAAGTTAGTCACAATTTACTTAAAATCGTAGAAATCGTTGGAATCTCATGTGGTCGCCTTGAGCAGCTCTTGAGCTGGAAAAACGCTATATTAAATTGATGAAATAAATAATAATAAATAGTTTGCAAATTTCACTGCTCCTCGCAAAGAGTGTGATTGTTTATTAAGCCGTTTCTGATACTGCTGCTTGGGACTGTGAAAAACACACATCCGCTGCTAATTACTGCTGCTGCATGGGGACCGACGTGAGATGCGCTTAGTCTGCTGTTAATGAGAAGTGCTGATTATTAATATCTTGTTCCTCGTCTTCCTGTTAATGCATGCGCGATTGTAGACGATGACGATAATGTGTAATCGATGACGACACTGGTAACGGCGCGATGATAATAATCTGGTCATGAAAGAAGTTGATGTTAGACGACGGGTCCATGAGTTATGATGCTAATATATAGGCGACGGTTCATGCAGTTCACGCTATGACATAGGTTTTTGTATTGGTATAGTTCTTTGTATTGGTATAGTCCTTTGTATTGGTATAGTTCTTTGTATTGGTATAGATCTTTGTATTGGTATAGTTCTTTGTATTGGTACAGTTCTATAAACTAACACCGGTCTAATCCATTACGATGATGCTTACTTTAAGTCGACGTTGAATAAGCTGATAATGTGGGATCAGGTGCTTTAGAATATGTTCTGAAATACTAGTTTTAAGTTGCGCCACTCAGATAGTTCATTCCATGAGAATTATAACTTGGCTAGAAAGCCGATGATGCTGAAAACGACGGTTGAGCCTAGTATACAAGCTGTGAGACATGTTTTCCGTAAGAAGAAGGAGAAGAAGATAACCGGATGTACATGTATTTACGAGCTTTTCTCCCAATAGCTAATCAGGTCCCAAAAGCGGGGATCTGTACCAATATATACCCTCACATGCTGCACACAATCTAACATACATCGCTGATTACGCTGATAATAAATGTAATCTACGACGAAGACACTGATGACGTCCACGAAGACGAGTTAGAATAAACTGCAGAATATGTTTTACACTTCTCTAGTTCAGTCCAGTGTGTAGTGGGCCTCAAAACAAGATGTTGTTCAAGATGGTTCAGGCTATGCTGTAATTTGTGTTTGTTCGTTGTTTGTTTGTTTTTTCTTCACAATTTTTCTTAGGTTAGTTCAATATGATGAGTTTAATGCCACGGGCGAGGAAGTTGATGATAAAACAACAGATTGTTGACTGTGTAGGCTGTGAAGTAATTAATTAGTTGTCACGTTTAGATTTTTCCCTCCAAGATGTTTAATACGTTGCAAAAATCGCACAGATTTTACTGAAAAATGCATTTTGATGGCTCAGCAAGTATCAAACTTGATCATGGCAATTACCTTGCTGTAAAAAGCAATGAGGGACATGATGCTGAGGTTGGCACACGACAACTCATTGTCCCGACAGTGCGGCATAGAGCGCACCTATGAAAGAATCAGAAGACACTTTTATTGGCCCTCAATGAAGAGGGACGTGGAATGACATGTACAACGGTGTTCAGCATGCAATCGCAGCAAACATCTCGGTCGCGGATATAGAGCGCCTCTTCAGGAGTTAACAACCGGAGCCCCTGTGAAAAACTTTCACATTGATGTGTTGGGGCCCTTGGAGTTGTTGGTCATCATTTTGGTTTTATCTGAACTAATTTCCATTCCAAAGGCTATGTAGATGGTGTCAAGGTTCTGTCCAAACTGTTAAAGCTCTTGTTCTTCTCCAGCCCGTATGTTATGCACTTCATGCAAAGAAGCAGGCAGTTGGGTGTCTTTTTCTTTGAAGAATTAACTTTGTTTCGAAGAAAACCAAATCATGTTTAATATATATTGGTTTTAATTTTTAAATGTATCTGTAACTTCCAAGCGTTAGTAGTAATCTCCCTGGAAATGGCATTTTCAGAAAGAGCGGGGAAAATGCATTTAGAATAGTAAGATACAAATACAAAAAATGCATACGACAAAAAAAAAAAAATTCCATTTATTTCTTTACCCTAGAAAGCTGACTATAAAATATTGGATCACAACCTTTCATGACGTTGACAGATAAAATAGTTTGCAAAGATTAACGATTCAACGATTCAACGATTCAACGAAATTTATTGGCCAAATTAACATAAAACATGCACATGGAATATGTTGCGATGTGGCAGTAACATTCATAAAACATACATGCAAATACACGTTTACCAGCTAATAAAATACCTATCAAGCGTGCACACATACACACGCAAACAACAAATAATAAAAAATAAACAAGTACTGCAGTACATTAAACAATGTCTTGGTGTAAATTATTCTTTTTCTATAATTGTCGTTGTCATTGTTGTAGTTCTGATTCTTGTAGAGGCTGGCAATGCTGCTAATGGCTCCGTCTTCGCTGTTAATGTCGATGTGCCTGAGGGGTTTTCCGTCTTTAGTCTCATCCGATAGTTCTATGTACAGAGTTGCGGAACTCAAACAGACAAAAGGGTATAAGATTTTCAGATGTTATTTCGTATGCCAAAGAACGAACGAAAAACGATGCTTAACGTCCTATTGCATGAGCGTTAAGGACAATAAAATTGGGCTAAAAAGCCCTCATCATACATATTTACCAGACCATTTGGTCTGGCTCTATCTCACGCATCGAGCGCCTGACGTGCCGGAGTTTTTATACCCCTATTCTCACCCGAGACTTCTAGGTACAGAGATGCGGAACTCAAGTAGACGAAAAGGTATAAGATTTTCAGATTTTATATCATATGCCAAAGCATAACGTGCCGGAGCGTTTATTACCCCTATTTTCATCTGAGATTTCTAGGCACAGAGTTGTGGAACTCAAGCAGACAAAAAGGTATCAGATTTTCAGATTTTATTTTGGGGTGGACTGGTAGCACAGTTGATAGTGAGCTGGTTTCCTTTGCCCAAGGTCGAAGGTTCGTACCCCGCGTCGGACATGACTAAGGTACGAGACTTTTCAGGACACCGAGGGTTTTCTCCTGGTACTCCGGTTTCCTCCCTTGCTTCAATAGTGGTATTGGATGCTGTCAATCTAAAATTTCAAAATTAAATATTGATTTTTATTCCGACTTCTGTAATAGCAATCTCTTGAGATCGTTGAGCTTTGAGTTCGACTGAAGAAAAGCATCCTGCGCTATTATTATTATTATTATTATTATTATTATTATTATTATTATTATTATTATTATTATTATTATATGCCATAGCCAGTTGTGAAACTTTCGTACAAAAGTGATACCAGGCGTATACAAAGTTCAGAACATGGGTCACCAAGTGCTTTTGTTACAAGGACAGTTTACATGTATATAATAGTTACGATTCAACAAAAAGGATATGTTGAAACTGACTGTCAGTTGTTTTTGGCAGTTGCGTAGCAGCAATTCTTTACACAAAAGATATTCTTTTCAAACAAAAAGTTAAATGTTTGTTGCAGTACTTTACATTGAGAAGTCAGACTAAGTTGTTGTTGTTGTTTTAAAAATAGATATTATATTTATATAAGTCTTTAAATAAATGTTTGGTTCATTCTCTGATATGGATGGAAACCGGTAATCCAAGAAAAACCGCGTGAAGAGTTCCAAGCGCAGTCTTCAAATGAAAGAAAGAAAGAGAAAAAAAAAGAAAGAAAGAAAGAAAGAAAGAAAGGGAGATGAAAAGCAAAATGAGAAAGAAAAAAGAAAGAAAATGAGATGAAAGCAAAGTGAGAAAGAAAGAAAGAAAGAAAGAAAGAAAGAAAGAAAGAAAGAAAGAAAGGGAGATGAAAGCATGAAACAAGAAAGAAAGAGGAATGCAAGGAGATAATGAAAAAAGACACACATAAAAACAGAATGTAGGAAGAGAAGAAGAAGAAGAAGAAGAAGAAGAAGAAGAAGAAGAAGAAGAAGAAGAACAACAACAACAACAACAACAACAACAACAACAACAACAACAACAACAACAACAACAACAACAACAACAACAACAAGTCAGTATTAAATTGTCAGTGGACGCTATAACACATCAATTGACTTCTTTATCTCGGCATGAAAATCTTTTCCAGCTAGGGGGATAAAAAAAACAAAGCTCGGAAGACAAAATTAGAAGAGATAAATAAATAAATAAATAAAAATACAGAGAGACCGAGAGACGTTTAGTGAAATCATTGTTTTCCGAAGATAATCGCTCCGTCTGTTGGAGAGGAGTCTAGTCTACCTAACGCGGAAATCACCATAATTATAAATCAAATAGTAGATCTATGAAACACGTCCTGTTTTCAGACAGACAGGCAAACAGAAAGACAGGAATCCCTCATTCCTTCTGTTTAATAGGGGCGTACATAACTCGGTACTCACCAGGAATAAAAATATGAAACAAGTTTTGTTTCTTAGACAGACAGACAGGAGATATCCATGCACACAATCCAGACATACATATAGACAGACAGACAGTTAACCCTTGTTTATTTCGAAGAGAATACTTTCTTCTGTTTGAGAGGCGTCTACCTATACTCAGGAACTCTCCAGGGGTATAATTAAAACCTATAAGAAACACGTCCTGTTTTCAAACAGACAGACACACAGACAGGCAGATAGACAGACAAATCCTTGTTTTCCTAAGATAATCCTGCTTTCTGTTTTAGAGGAGCCTACCTACATAACTCTGTACTGGCCAGGGGCCATATTCATGAAGCCTCCGATAAGGGTTTTGACGGTCCGATAAACAGAAAGCTTCCGATAACCCCCGTTCGCGGAATTCATGAACCACCGGTAAGCGCTATCGTTGACACTGTCGTACGATAAAGTTAGAGGTGCCTATCCGTACCCATAACCACTGTTTTCGGTACGATAACTTTGATTTCAAGATGGCAGCCTTTTTTGCTAAAACGGGTGAAGACCTGTGACAACAGCATCGTGGAAGGACAGAAACATAAAACAATTTATTTCTTGCAATAATCGCCATTTTATCCATTAATGACGCAATGTACGAGATTTTTTAATTGAACATTAATTTTTTTTTTTTAACATTACAATGACGTCAAAATAGTCGATGACGCACTGTCTCATGTGATAGCATCACAAGAAAAGCTAGCTCGCGAGAGTGCGATACATGTAGTAGCAGCGGGAAGAATTCACTGATAGTCAGTTGGTGTGTATTACAGGACACACCATCGGACATGAAAATGACGGATTTTTATCCTTGGACTGGAGAGGAAACGTGCACTATCGTAAGTGTCGCCATTTTAAAGGTGTCTACTCGATACAGGCGGTTTGATGGGTCATTCTGGCACTTGTGGCTATCCGGAGGAACCATACTGGCTCTGATTGGCCTGCTATTTATAGCCCCAAGCTTAAAAAAGAAAAAAAAATAAGCGAAAAAAAACAAAATTGCAAACAAGAGCCTAATTTAATTAAGCTCAGTCCATAATAAAAGTGTGCATTTGATTAATTATGAACGGATTTATGTAACATTTGCTCGACCGAGCTGTATGAGAGTAATGTTCATTGACATCCTTTTCCCACAATCGCGTCAAGCTGTTGTTTCAGTGATATGCAATCCAATATACCCATTAACCCATTCAACCCAATCTCTTGATTTGTGATGAACTCAATTTTAATCGTTTTTGCTCATTTCGACTCCTTTTTTTTTTTTTTGTATCGTCTTCTAGCAGAAACTTCCGAATCGGATTTTTCACCGAGCTGATTTTTCAATGATAACTGATAAGTCATTACATTTACCTATTAACCACCTTTCATATGGATTGAATTTCTTTTAGTTCCTGCATGCATATTTTATTTCATTTTCGCCTATTTTTGTTGTTTTCTTTTCACTTTTTGCTCTCTTTCGATGCCCTTTTAATTCATCATTTTCGTATTTTCTGTACACCGGCGCATGGTCTTGGCGCATAAACTCAAATATCACGAGAAATTCTTTTAAAAAAAAGTAAAATGGGTTTTAAAAAATAAAGTAAAAACAAAACAAAGGAAGGATATGGGTTAAAATAAATAAACGAACAGGGTTCAAATTTGACAAATAGATTCGACATGATTTGTTCAGCTTGGGGTTTCAACCTGCTGAGTATTTTTTTCAGGAGGACCTTGCTGGGATGGCTGATGGTGCGGTAATTTTCACATTCCTGAAGGTTAACTTGTTTGGGACAAGCGACTGGGTCCATGGTGTAGGCCACTCCCCACTCTGCCAGATCTTGTTACAGATAATGGTGAGTGCGTCGATCGTCGCTTCTCCTCCTGTTTGAAGCAGTTCCGCGGGTATGTTGTCCACTCCCGCTGACTTCCCCTTCTTCAGCGATTGCCTTGCTGCCTCAACTTCTTCTCGGAGAATTGGGAGGATTTCTTCTTCTTTTCTGTTCTCTGGACATGCTAGAACTGATGGGTCTCCGTTTAGTTTGTGGTTGTAAAGATCAGAGCAGTACTCTGTCCATCTGTCCAAGACTTCTTGTTCTTCTGTAAAGCAGCCAACCAGAGCCGGTATTGTTCCTCCAGATAGTCGCAAGTATTCTGACAGCTGATTAGCTAAAAAGATTAGAACTGCTATAAATAAAAGCGACAAACCGACTAGGCAAGGAAGTTCTGTAATCAAAGAATATAGGGATTGTATGGGAGCCATGTTTCCATGGTATGATATGCCTTGGGATCATTCAGCGTTCAGCGCAAGCGCATATGGACCGGAAACTTGGGGATTCCCTTCTAATAAAAATAACGCCCCCCCCCCCCCCCCAAACCCACCAACCCACCCCTACCTCACCCCGAGGCGCTTGTCGTACGAAGCCTCCGATAATGGTTTTATCGGCCTAATAAACAGAAATCTTTAGATAACCCCTTATCGTGCAAGTCATGAACCACCGGCAGGGGCTATCGGTGGCACAGTCTTACGATAAAGTTACAGGTGCCTATTCGTACCCATAACCACTGTTCTCGGTACGATCCCTTTGATTTCACAATGGCAGCCTTCATTCATTAAAAAAAAGAAAGAGAACACCTCACAGGGTGCTGATGCCTACCGAAAAATCTACAATGAAATCCGAAAAGGCATGCGCACAGCAAAGGAGGACTGGATACAAGACCAATGCCAGGAAATAGAGAACAGTCTGAACAAGAACAACAGCAAGAAGGCCTACCAGACTGTGAAGCGGCTGACAAGTGTTAAACAGCCCAAGTTCTCCATGATTCAAAGCAAGTGTGGCATATGCCTTACAGAAGAACAAGAAGTCTTGGACACATGGACAGAGTACTGCTCTGACCTTTACAACCACAAACTAAACGGAGACCCATCAGTTCTAGCATGTCCAGAGAAAGAGGAGAAGAAGAAATCCTCCCAATTCTCCGAGAAGAAGTTGAGGCAGCAGGGCAATCGCTGAAGAAGGGGAAGTCAGCGGGAGTGGACAACATACCCGCGAAACTGCTTCAAGCAGGAGAAGCGATGATTGGCGCACTCACCATTTTCTGTAACAAGATCTGGCAGAGTGGGGACTGGTCTACACCATGGACCCAATCGCTTGTCATCACTCTTCCCAAAAAAGGTAACCTTCAGAAATGTGAAAATTACCGTACCATCGGACTCATCAGCAATCCCAGCAAGGTCCTCCTGAAAATAATACTCAACAGGTTGAAACCCCAAGCTGAACAAATCATAGCTGAAGAACAAGCAGGATTCAGGGCAGGGCGAAGTACCACTGAACAGACTTTTAACCTCAGAATAATCTGCGAGAAATACCTACAGCACCAACAACATCTATATCATGTGTTCGTAGATGTCACAGGCGGACGTCTCAGCTCTGGCCCTGCTCGCGGCAATTTCCCCCACTCGCCGGCTGACCACACGAACCAAGCCCCGCCCCTCCGGACAGTCCCACGTGACCCGGGGACTGGACCTTGGATGAATTAGGATATAGGTTCGCCAGTCTCTTTCCGCATGCCCACGACAACACACTGCCTGCTGTAGACACGTCCGCATCCACGTTGCGACCTCTGAGCTCAGCTAATATTCTTGTGTTCAACCCCGTTCTCTGGTCCAGGTAAGAGTGGAGATTTATTTCATATCATTTAGCTTCCCATCACCCGTCGATTTCCCCACATGTTCGTATGTCTTGTAGATATTTACGTCCATGTCTGTGGTTCGTCTTGATGTATTGCTTGTGATATGCATTTTACTCTATGTACTCTCTATCTGAAGTTTGATTGTTGTACATAAACATGACATGCTTATATTTATACATGTATAGCCCCTAGCTACATTCCTGTATAAATTCCCCCATGCCATGACTGCCCTGTTGCTTAGCATAAAGTACCCCAGTTAATCCCCATCTATATATATAAATTGCTTAGCCGGAAGTCCTTCTTCACCTCTACTGTAAAGTTTGTCCGATATGGACGCTGATCTGGGCAGTTGCTGGGCGCTGCCGATCGGCCTGCTGTGAGCTCAAAACCCACGAAATCGTTATAGCCGACATTTCCCTACCGAACGTTTAACCGTTTCTGAGATAAATAAATAAACAAAATGTCCACAAACTGTAATAGCCTCATTCCGCGCGCGGTTTCGATTCAACCCGTGTCAAGAACGTGCTGTTCCGTAATACCGTAAATTTTGTTTTATTTCCATTCAAAACACGCTTGCACTCATGTCACCACTCTTACAAAATTTTGTGTTTAACTAATTAAATTTGATTAATTAAAATCGAATCGGGGTTTCAGCATGTTTTCCCATATAGACCAAAAACTTGACGGTCTTTATATGAAGCATTGGTAGCTCACTTGGTAAGACGTTCGCCTACCGTGCTCGAGACCCAAGTTCAAATCTCACGCGAGCCATATTTTTATTTATTATTTTTTTTTTTTTACATTAAAAAATTATGGATATTTTTCTTTTTAATTTAGGCTTTTTACTTTTAACTTATTATTATTATTATTATTATTATTATTATTATTATTATTATTATTATTAGTATTATTATTATTATTAGTAGTATTATTTATACACTAATAATAATAATAATAATTATTATTATTATAATTATAATATCTTATATCAAATTTTATTTTCAAACCTTGGTGTTTTTTATGATTTTTATTTGTATTATTCTATATTCATTATTAATTATTATTATTATTATTATTATTATTATTATTATTATTATTATTATTATTATTATTATTACCAAGGATCGGGATGGGGTGGTACGTGTAGGTAAAAGGGGGGCTACGGGTAGGTTTAAAGTGGCATGGGTAGGCATAACGGGGATACGGGTATATATAAGGGGGTATGGTGATGGTCGATTCCTTTGTCGTCCCCTATACGCTTATGTGTCCGGGGACGTTAATCTATTTTAACTAACTATCGATTCCTTTCATCCATACCTGCGAAACGATCAACGGGGAAGTATCAAGGAGGGTACAGGTAGTATACAAGGGGGGTACGGAAGGTATCAAGGGGGTATGGGGATGTATCAAGTGGGTTCGGGGAGGTATCAAGGGGGTATGGTGAGGCATCATGGGGGGGATGGGGAGATATCAGGGGGGGGTATGGTGAGGTATCAAGGGGGATATGGGGAGGTATCATCGTCCAAATGAAACTCGCAGACAACAGTTGTCTCTCTGTCTACATTTTAAACAGCAACCTGTGTACCCTGGCTTGCCAGGGTACAAAAACCACTAGTTGCATATAACAGCCATTGCCCTGTATTTATCCCTTTTGCTTCACCCCTGATCCGAATGTATAAATGACCACCCCTGTTGTTAATAACTCCTCCTAGGCGCTGAAACTCTCATACATTATCGGCCGCCGTTAAATTCCCCCAACCCCTAGTAGCCATTGTTGATATTGATGGACAGTTTGGAAAGCACCGGTCATTCTTGACTGGCATGCGCGCTGAACGGCGCGGCATCCAGAGTATGGGTGCCCCTCTGATGCTGAGAAATACTCCTTTGCAGAACGGGTTCCTTATCCGGGCCCCTGCGAGACTCAGCCACGCTGCGTGCTATCCATAGACTCTGGTTGCCACTGAGACGCGTGAAGGAAGACCAGCCCCCACCTGCTAAGGGCAGATGACCATTTTCACCCCAAGCCAACTATTGCACCATACCTCGACCCAGTGACCTAGACTGGGCTGCCCACGCGTGATCAACTGACCATTGCGCAATATCCATCCAGTCCAGCAGCTACCGCCGCCGACTAACTCCAGCTAAGTTGTCCTCTGCGCATACCACAACTCTGCAGAGACTCTGTAGCTATCAGGCTACCCATGCTAAGCCAACCAGCTATATCGTGCCACATGATGAAAGCAGTTCCTATTCGCCCCTATTGACTCTATAGGTATAAACCAGAATAACGCCAAGATACTCTGTACCTATTTAGCCAGCCCTCGTGACTCAGTTGTAAACCGACTTATTATATTTGACCTCCACCCAGATAATAAATTGTTCTATATTGTACTATACTACCATACTTCCCTTGTTCAAGTTTTCCACTAGTTTATGCTGTACACTTCTCGTCTGTCCTTATAACTATCTATAATTCTTTAGCACTCCCAAGCAGTATTTCCCTGAACGTCACCGCACGTCGGCCTAGTACAAGGGAGGCGACACAGCGCGGGGGAATAATTGCTAACCCACATCCCCACAACCCCTTATATTCGTGACAGTAGACTTCAAAAAGGCGTTTGACCAGGTCTGGCATGCAGATCTGTGGGCAACCGTGAGAGTGTACAACATCAGCCCAAACATTATTGAAGTCATCAAAAGCCTGTATGACAAGGCTACCAGTACAGTGCCATCGGAAACTGGTTCAGAACAACAATCGCTGTGCGTCAGGGATGTCTACTCTCTCCAACACTCTTCAACATCTTCCTAGAGCGCATCATGTCAGATGCTCTTGCAGATCACAAAGGTTCAGTCATCATAGGGGAAAGAGCAATCTCCAATCTTCGTTTTGCGGATGACATTGATGAATTGGCTGGAGAGGAACAAGAACTTGAACGGCTGGTACTGAGCCTATGGAATGGAAATAAGTGCAGAGAAGATCAAAATGATGACCAACAACACCAATGACATCAACACGGACATCAAAGTCCAAGGCCAATCCCTCAACACAGTGCATAGCTTCAAATATTTAGGAGCCATTGTATCAGACAATGGGTCCCGACAGGAAGTCCTCTCCAGGATCGCACAAACAACTGCTGCCCTGGCGAGGTTGAAGCCAATTATTTGGAAAAACAGGACCATCAGCCTACATTCCAAGGTAAGACTGCTGCGCTCCCTTGTCATCTCCATCTTCCTATACGCTTGCGAAACATGGACCCTCACAGTAGATCTCCAACGAAGAATACAAAGCATCAGAGATGAGAATCTTCCGCTTTTTAGCGGAAATCCGCTCTTTCGGAAGGTCCCAGGGTCACTTTTGAGATCGGTTTAAATCCGGTGAGAAAATTTTAGTGTATATGATTAGGGTGAGTTGTTGATTTTCGATCTCGCAGCTTATTCCCACTCGTTATTCCCATGCGGATTGTTGTCATTTGGTTCGCTCTCACTTCGTTTTCGTCGATCCACCAAGCTGCCGTAAAAAGCCGAGATAACCCGATTTCTTTCTTCCGTGTGTCCTGGTAAACGTACGTGGTAGATACTAGCCATCGCATTACGGAAGTGACGTTGCGTATCTATGCCTCCCGTTTTTCTGATTCCGGCTGTTCCCAAACACTCCCGCTGATAGTGACGTCACTCAAATAGGCGCTTGAAGCCCTTTCTCATGCGCTGAGTTGTAGTGCGAACGATGGAACAGCCAAAACATCACGTGGTTGATCAGCCATTGTCTAGAACAAAGCGCGACTTGTAAAATCCTTCAAAAACTAAATCCTAGAGAAAAGGCTCTTGCTACCCACATCTACAGTGGTGTAAAAATCAAGTGGAACTTTTTTTAAGTGGTTAGAAGAAAAGTTGAACACAACAGTCTTAATTCGTTTGAAGGACAAAAAGATCGAAAGAAATGTGGAGTTGAATGCAGAGGCAGAGAAACAAGCCAGACTGGCTCATAAGAAAGCTCTGACTGCCCGACTTCAGGTGTTGGTGAGGAAGAGAAGTGAGATTAGAAGTCAAAAGCCACCAGCCAAGAAAGCAAGAACTGGATAGTTGCCTGGCTTCAGTTATAAAATACATGCACATGTACATGTACATAGTTCATTCAATAATTGTGTGTGTGCAGACTGTATAGCATGTTGGTACCTGCCAGTTTTTATTTATACTTTTAACAATTCTTCAAAAAAACATGAGAATGTTGTATACACAAAGAACTGTAATCCTAGTGCATGACGTAATTGTAAACTTCAGCCTGACTTCAGTGCCTGACTACGACTTCAAGGCTGAAGTTGTTCATAATGTATATATGATTATAGCATCAGAACTGTTTTAGGAACGACTGCCTGAAACCATCCGTATTTCTGCTTTCCTTGTTGTGGTTTTTCCAAGACATTATCTTGAAATTGTAAACCTTGTTTGAACAGTCAATCGAGGTATTTATGATTTTATTGTTTGGTGTGACCGTAAGAGTGTCAGTGAGGCTTCATACTGATTCTATGTATAAATTTACAACTCTGTTTTGGACAGTAATTATGTGCATTGGTAAAGCCTTGTCTTGTCATTGGTATTTAAACCATTCTTGTCTGCAGTCAAAAGGAATGTTTGTTTAATACAAGGCTTAACTGATGTTTGAAATAAATTCATTAGGCCTATGTGTTGAACTGTGGAGAGCTAACAACAGCATTTTAGTACCACAAAAACAACTGATCTGACCCCATAAAATAAGGCTCAGAATGCATAGATTTTAACCATCTTTTCAAAAATTTTCCGGGGGAGCATGCCCCCGGACCCCCCTAGCATCGCGTACCTGCTTCGCAGGTACGCGCACTCGTGGCTTCGCCACTCGACAGACTTTGGAATTTTTCCTCCTTTTTGTCATTTTATGATTCTCATCTCTGAGCATGGAGATGAGGTGCTACAGAAGACTTCTGGGCATTTCCTATACCCAGCACATCACCAACGACGAAGTCCGACAGACCATCAAACAAGCCATTGGACAACACGCTCACAGTGGTGAAAAAACGGAAACTCCGATGGTATGACCACGTCACCAGATCATCAGGTCCTGCAAAGACCATCCTGCAAGTCACAGTGCACGGAGGTAGAAGAAGAGGGAGACCGAAAATGAGGTGGGAGGATAACATTCGAGAATGGACTGGTTTGACACTGAGCGAAACCATCAGGGTTGCTGACGACAGGGAAAGATGGAGTACGCTGATTATACGATCATCTGTGGTGCACCTACGACCTCCGAGTTACGGGATAGGATAGGATAGGATAGGATAGGATAGGATAGCCTTCTTTCTGATATGAAGGTCGGTGTCAACAGTAGAGTGGAGGGACAGAAACACAGCTTAAAAACAATTTATTTTTTGATGCAATCGCCATTTTATACACTGTGGTATTCACAATGACGCAATGAACGGGATTTTAAAAAAAATTAATAAATCGCAATGACGTCAAAATAGTCGATGACGCACTGTCTCGTACTAGGGGATCAGGAAGGCTACCTTCGCGGTAGTGTAGTAGCGGGAAGAATTCACTGAAAAATGAGTTGGTGTTTATTATAGGACTGACCATCGGACATGTAAATGACCGATTTTTATACTTGAACTGGAGAAGAAACGTGCACTATCGTAAGTGTCGCCATGTTAAAGGTGTGTACTCGATAAACGCGGTTTGATTGGTCTCTGTCAGCTGATTAGCTAAAATATTAAATGTGCCGGAAATAAAAGAGACAAACCTACTTTGCACAGCATTTCGGTAGTCAAATATTTTTTAGGGATCATATATATATATGGGAGCCACGCTTCCATAGTATGAAATTCCGTGGGATAATTCAGCGTTCGGCGCAAGCGCAGATGGACCGGAAACTTGGGATTCTCTTCAACTTAAAATAACTACCCCGCTAGCACAGGCGCTTGTATCAGGACACGCGAGCGCCTATGCCTGTGACGCGTCTCCCTTTGGTTATCTACACGCGAGCGCCTATGCCTGTGACGCGTCTCCCTTTGGTTATCTATCTACTACACGCGAGTGCCTATGCCTGTGACGCGTCTCCCTTTGGTTATCTATCTGAGCGCCTATGCGCCTATATAACATAGATTTGCCGCATAAGAAATCTCTCTCTCTCTGTCTCTGTCTCTGTCTCTCTCTCTCTCTCTCTCTCTCTTTCTCTCTCTCTCTCTCTCTCTCTCTCTCTCTCTCTCTCTCTCTCTCTCTCTCTCTCTCTCTCTCTCTCTCTCTCTTAGAAGAAACCTACGCACGCACGCTCACGCACACACACAAACACACACACATACACACGCACCCCACACACACATAACACGCACGCGCGTATACACACACACACACACACACACACACAGAGGAAGAGAAATAAACGCTTCTCGAAGAATAAACAAAAGACCAAATTAGCACACGCGATCGTGACAAAGAAAGTACGACGTAAATCAATTGTTATTCACGAAGCAAATTAATGTAATGATGGGAAATGAACTTCAAATTCAATACTATAATCGTTACAGTCAGACTATTTTGATTTCTCTATTCTCTCCTAGTCGCCGAAGAACAGGAACACCTTCGTCGGACCCCAGGGAGTCTTCCACCTTTTCAGAGAGAATGAATGTAGTCTTCCATCCATCGCTCTGTTGAGTTCTGAATGCCACAAAAACTTTTGTTTGATCATGGCACATTCCACTTTTCATCAATAGTACCGGTTCCACAAGGACTTAACGCCGCTGTTGCAGCTGACTTTTGATTTGCAGGATCGATGATGCCACTAGGGCAATAGAAAACTAAAGGGCAGTTTAAAGATTCCGCAATTTATATAACGTAATGTAGAGGTAAAATTCCCAATTTGTATACTTCTCAAACGCAGGAGCTCGTTTCTGAATTGGAGAGATGCCGAAGGCTAAGAGAGAGAGAGAGAGAGAGAGAGAGAGAGAGAGAGAGAGAGAGAGAGAGAGAGAGAGAGAGAGAGAGAGAGAGATTTACATAATTATAGTATAGTGTACTAGAGAGAGAGAGAGAGAGAGAGAGAGAGAGAGAGAGAGAGAGAGAGAGAGAGAGAGAGAGAGAGAGAGAGACGCTCTCTACCTCCAGATTCGGGCGCCTGTGTAGAGAACTTGAAAACTAGCAGTTAAAATGTACTTTATAATTCGCAATTCATGTCCTGACTATTCTATAAGGATACAATTACAAGATTTTGTTATTGACTTGCTCTCGCACTGCATAACATCACAAGCATGCACTGCACTTGCCTATTCAGGGTAAAAATTCACGTATCACGATCATATAGAAGCGAAGGTGAAGAAAGTCTTCAAGTTTATAGGTAATTTCCCGCTGCTAGACTATAGATGAGAGTTCTATTTCTTCTCTACATCTTCTGGCACAGCGTTGAACGCCACCGTCCAACGTTGATCAGCCACGGCAACGTTCCTCATGACATTACATACCCATTGAAAAGCTTTGAATGCCTGAACGTTGAAACATGTAGTGATCACGTAACCATAATGGCATCTCTCTCTCTGTGCCTGTTTCCATGCAGTCTTCTAAACTGAGTCAGACCATAGAGACAGAGTATCTGAGGTATACGTTAACATTGTAGGCCTATCCAGCCTTGATAGATCACTGACACTCAGTTTGAAACACAAGGTCTGCACAACTTGCGGGCGGTCTGTATCGCATGCTGCGTTGTTGTGGTACCGTAATCTATATATATAAATTGCTTAGCCGGAAGTCCTTCTTCGCCTTTACTATAAAGTTTGTCCGGTATGGACGCTGATCTGGGCAGGTGCTGGGTGCTACGGATCGGCCTGTTGTGTGCTCAAAACCCACGAAATCGTTATAGCCGACAGTTCCTTACCGAACGTTTAACCGTTTCTGAGATAAATAAATAAACAAAATGTCCACAAACTGCAATAGCCTCATTCCGCGCGCGGTTTCCATTCAACCCGTGTCAAGAACGTGCCGTTTCGTAATACCGCAAATTTTGTTTTATTTCCATTCAAAACACTTTTGCACTCTGGTCACCAATCTTACAAAAATTTTGTGTTTAACGAATTAAATTTGATTAATTAAAAATCGAATCGAGGTTTCAGCATGTTTTCCCATATATACCAAAAAATTGACGATCTTTATATGAATCCTTAATAGCTGAATTAGTAAGACATTCGCCTACCGTGCCAGAGGGCCCAAGTTCAAACCTCACGCAGTCTTTTTTTTTTTAACACTACAATATGGATATTTTTTTTTTAAATTTAGGCTTTTTAATTTTAACCCTTTTATTATTATTATTATTATTATTATTATTATTATTATTATTATTATTATTATTTATAAACTAATAATAACAATTATTATTATTATTATTATTATTATAATTATAATATCTTATATCGAATTTTATTTTAAAACCTGGGTGTTTTTTATGATTTCTATTTGTATTATTCTATATTCGATATTATTATTATTATTATTATTATTATTATTATTATTATTATTATTATTATTATTATTATTATTTTTATTATTATTATTATTATTATTATTATTATTAAGACATTCGCCTACCGTGCAGGCAACCCAAGTTCAAATCTCTTGCGGGCCATATTTTTTTATGTTTTTTTTTTTACACTACAATATGGATATTTTTCTTTTTAATTTAGGCTTTTTACTTTTAACTTATTTATTATTATTATTATTATTATTATTATTATTATTATTATTATTATTATTATTATTATTTATAAACTAATAATAATAATAATAATTATTATTATTATTATTATTAATGATTATTATTATTATTATTATTATTATTATTATTATTATTATTATTATTATATCAAATTTTATTTTAAAACCTTGGTGTTATTTATGATTTCTGTCACCGCCACGACTCCCCCTGGGCAGACGCCACAAACAAACAACTTCCACACGCAGACAACCCAGAAAGAATGGCGATTTCCCGCAGACGGAAGTGATGAAAACACAACAAATAATATACAACTTTCAAGCTATTTATTCATTCATACCACACACTCATACACATACAACATTTACACATGAAACGAAGAAATGGTAATGGAACAATCAATGGGTCAATGAAACGATGCAATGGTTCGTGGGGTGATCGGGGGTCGCTAATCGACCAACGTCCTCGTATCGAACGTGCACAGCCAAAGTCCGAGGCACGTGTTCACAAACAGACAGGGGGGTTAAGCGTAGGAGAGGGACAACACAAAACGGGCCCACCTGGCGAAATGCAGTCCCTGGTAAAGTCTCCTCCAAAGTATCCACTCCCTTCCGTTGACGTCCAAACGAAGGAGCGTTGCCACCCGCGGTCGCCACTGACGATGATGATGGAGTGATGATGATGGCGCTGACAACAGAGGTGGTAGACAAACGAATGGCGATGTTGATGATGTTTGGTCCACTTGACCAAGTGTCGTCGTCGTTGCTGCCTCACGTTATCCAGCGACGAACTGGCGGATTGACGAACGTTGAGCTGCGAGCTTCGAACTCGCTCCTCGTACTCAAGCCTCGAATTCAGTCCTCAACGACAATCCTTGACGAACCTGTAACATGCTTGTCGCATCGTAAATGTCATGTTCTCGATTCTGTCCCCCTCCCTCCATCACACTTACCCCCCCCCCCCCCCCCACTCTCACTAGCTACTCCACTAAACTTCTGACACTTGAGGGGTCCAACTGCAGTCTATTTTCCCCGTCCTTGACTCTCTCTTGCCTTCTATTGTTATCGTCACTTGAAACAATTACATATCATACAATTCAATGAAATCATGAATGCATGGAATGAACGATGCTGCAATGAATACATGTAACCACCAACACATTATTCATATCAAGCATCCCCAACGACAACAACAGCAACCACTTCCGTCCTACCTTCGTCACACTCCACCCCCTTTCTTCTCCCTCATTCTCCCTCTTTCAGTCGCACTCTTCCTTTCTTCTGCCACTCCTCAGTGCAACCTTTCTCATCCTTCCTCCTGTCTCACACACAGCTATCATTCAACACCCCAACAGCCTGCCCTTGGTTATTAGCACAGTGAGGAAAAAACCACCATTGCACTAACCCACACGGTTCGATGTAACCGCACCCCGTAGCCCCTTCTCCACTGCTCGTCTACGAAAGTACATCCAATTAGGGTAATCCGGTAGTGTGTAGTTCCCGTAGTAGACAATGCCTCAATACTACCTACCACACTACCAATAGGCTTGCTTTTCTACAACTACACTCCAACCGAGCGTATCACTTTAGAAATTGGCAATCTTTAAACTAGTATTCTTCTCAGAACCAGATACTATTTTTCGTTAATATCCGTCCCACCCTAATTCCAGAACACAGCAAAACCACAGAGCACTAGACAAACACTGTCTACACTGTACTGCTGTCAAACACGTTCTGCTGATAGTGAGCACATTCCTAACCTGGCCTAACCGGCGTATGCTGTTTACCACGCTTTGCACGCTCCCGAGACAACAATAATCACACATACGGCAACACGCAGTACCACCCCCGCCCCTATACTCTTCACACCCAGACTACATGGCTTTCTTCACAGCTGCCCTGTGACACACCCCCCTCCCAAGACGAACCTACGGAGAGTTCAAAACCTAAACTTCCACAGGGTCAGATCTTCTGAAGAAATCCGCTTCAATGTTGTCTGTCCCTTGAATTGGTCGAACCGTGAGGACGTACGCCTGCAGCTGCATAGCCCACCCGGGTGAGTCTGGCACTGTTGAGGTGCATCCGTTCTCAGGATGAACTCCTCGTCCAATACTGGTAGCTTTACCACTGGCTCACTTGTCAGCGCCCTCTTCACGTCACCCAAGGCTTTCTGGCAGTCATCCGTCCTGTTGGCCTCTCCCTTCTTCCTTACCCGCACGATCGGTGCTCTGTACGGCGATGTACACGACTCGATAACCCCCAACTCCAGCATCGGTTCCAATTCACTCTTGGCGACTTCCATCTGTGAAAATGGTAGCGGACGCTGATGTACACGAACGGGGTCGTCGTCAGTCGACACCACCTCGCATTCCTCCAGGTTGGTTAGCGCCAGTGCTCTCTCACGTAGTGCAGACAGCTCCGTGCCCATCTGTACGTCCACTGGCCCTTCGCTCGCTCGTAGCGGTATCAGTGGTACGGTGCCCTGGTAGCTGACGTCTGATGCCCCCTCCGTTTCTGCCTGGTCCAACACCACCGCCACCGTCGCCTCTGGTTCCGCTCTACGTACTAGGTAACGTTTCAGCACGATCGTGTGGTACGGTTTCCTGTTCTTGCCGACTCTCTGCACTGGTACCTTCCTGGCTCTCCCCTTTGGCGTCGTTCGCTGGCACACGTCGCATGAAGCACAGTACTTTCTCACGTCACGGCACATCCCTGGCCAGTAGTGCTCGGCCCACACGCGATCCAGGGTCCGCTTGGCTCCTAAATGTCCAGCCATGGGTGTGTCGTGTCCCATGCGCAGTACCTCCGATCGAAGCTTGGCTGGTACCACCAACTGGCTGTGATCCACTTTGTCCTGTCCTGTGTATTCGCGGTACAACAGGTCCCGCTTCCAGACAAATGCCACTTGCCCCTTTCCTCGTTTCTCCTTTCCCGCCTTCCGGTCTGCTAGCTGTCGCACCTTCGCAAGCTCGTTGTCTTCCAACTGTAGTTGACGAATCTCCTTTGGCGTCGCGACGATGCTCTTGCTTGGTCCGACTACCAACGGTTCCGTAGCGACTTGCTCCTTGGTTGGCTGCGCTCGCGTCTGTACAGCGCAACACTCTGCGGTTCCCTCGACGAACACTGGCAGTGCTGTGTCTGGTTGCCGTTCCGTCCTCGCCCAGTTGCCGATCACCACTGGGTAGATCAGGTCGGGTACCACCACTACCTCCACTCTCCCGGTGTAGAACGGTGACTCCAACCGTACCCACGCTGTCGGCAGAGACTTGGATAGCTGGCGAATGGCGAATCCTACACGCCGCGTGCGTCCCGTGTACACAAGGTTGGCAACCTCTCCCTTCCGCAGGCAAATCAAGTCGGCCCCCGTGTCCCTCACAGCCGCCAGCGGAACACCTTCCACTACCACTTGGCTCTGGAACCGAGGATCTCCCTCCTTGCCTGCCTCCTTCAAGATGCGCAACGCTCCTCCACTCCGCTCGCCGCGTTTCGGACAATCCCGCTTCAAGTGCCCTTTCTGTCCGCAAGTGTAGCACACCCGCTTGTCAGGCGAGTTGGGTCGCGGTCCCGCTGGCTCGCGGCCCTCGCTCTTGTCCCTTGGCGTAAAGGGTTGACGCGGTGGGAAACGTAGGCTGGTCCCGGCTCTGGCGTCGACGTACTGCTGTGCTAACGTCGCGGCCTCTTCCACCGTTGCTGGGTTGCGCTCGCGCACGAACGTGACCAGTTCTGGCGTCATACCGTTGATCATCTGCTCCATCAGCACTAAGTCCAGTAAGTCCGCATACGTGGCCTTCTTGTTCGCTAGTCCCATCCAGCGCTCCAGGAACAACTCTGACTTCCGCAGATACTGTTTGAAAGTCTCCGGTGGCTCCCTTCGTAGCTGGCGAAACTTCTTCCGATACGTCTCGGCCGTCAGGTTGAAACGCACCAACAACGCTGCCTTCAGGATCTCGTAGTCGGCAGAGTCGTCCTCATTCAAACCAACGTAAACTTCCCTCGCCTTCCCCTTCAGCAAGGTCCCCAAGCGAATAGCCCACGTGTCCTTCTTCCAGTCTTGAGCCTTGGCGAACCGCTCGAACTGGCACAAGTAGGTTTCTAGGTCGTCCTTGTCCTCGAAGAACGGCAACCTGAGCTTAACCGTCTCGAACTCGGGTTGACGATTCCTGCGGTTCCCGGCGCCTTGCCCCGTCAGCTGCGCCATCGCTAGTTTGTGTTCCATCTCTCTCTCCCTCAGCGCTATCTCTCTCTCCCTCTCTCTCTCTCTCCGGTCTGCGTCTCTTTCACTGGCCCTCAACTCGGCGTCTTCCCGGGCCGCCCTAGCCGCTTGGTCCATCGCGTAGTCTAACGCTGCCTGACCTTTCAACCCTTCGCGCTTGGCGAGCCTCAAGATCCGCTCCATCGGCGTCTCGTCCGCGAACGGTCCTGTCTTCGGCGTCGGTGCCGCCTCAACCTTGTAGATCGAACGGTAAGGGTTGGTATCGAACCTCTTCAGCCTCGTTGCGTCGCTCAGACGATCCTGGTCTCCGTAGACGTCGGTGCCTGCTGACATCCCGCCAGTCGCGCCAAATCCCGTCACAAAAGGATCACTCACTGTGTCTCTGGCTTCGAACGTCGTCAACTCCTCGTCCACTGACCCACGACGCGATGACCTGACCGGCGATCTCCGTCGCTCGATCGTAGAAGGTAGATCGGTGACTCCCGTATCAGCTGCTGCCGCCGTGCGCTCGTCCATCGTGACACCCACGCGAGAACGCGTACGGGCCGCGATCGGTGACACTCCTTCAGTCTCCTCGATCGATGCCATCCTGCTTAAGAAAAGCAACAACAACCCCAAAACAACAACAAGAAGTCAAAAACCTTACCTAGCCTAGCCTAAGATACTAACCCACCTAACTAAGCTATCTCCCTACCTATCACCCACCTCCTCCCACTCAAACAGTGGAAACTGGCCCGCGAGGTAGCGAACCGGATGGAGAGTGCAACGGCAGCTTCCCCTCACGTGTGGTCGAACCCAGGCCGGCTGTGAGCCTCCGCTGAACAGCGACCTGACTCCCTCCAACCACCCGCTGGGGTGCACACTCTCACCGACTCACGCCTCACACACTCGGACACCACAAGACAATCACAAGACAACTTCACGTCTGGGCACACTCACACGTACCCTGCATCTCCACCAAATGTCACCGCCACGACTCCCCCTGGGCAGACGCCACAAACAAACAACTTCCACACGCAGACAACCCAGAAAGAATGGCGATTTCCCGCAGACGGAAGTGATGAAAACACAACAAATAATATACAACTTTCAAGCTATTTATTCATTCATACCACACACTCATACACATACAACATTTACACATGAAACGAAGAAATGGTAATGGAACAATCAATGGGTCAATGAAACGATGCAATGGTTCGTGGGGTGATCGGGGGTCGCTAATCGACCAACGTCCTCGTATCGAACGTGCACAGCCAAAGTCCGAGGCACGTGTTCACAAACAGACAGGGGGGTTAAGCGTAGGAGAGGGACAACACAAAACGGGCCCACCTGGCGAAATGCAGTCCCTGGTAAAGTCTCCTCCAAAGTATCCACTCCCTTCCGTTGACGTCCAAACGAAGGAGCGTTGCCACCCGCGGTCGCCACTGACGATGATGATGGAGTGATGATGATGGCGCTGACAACAGAGGTGGTAGACAAACGAATGGCGATGTTGATGATGTTTGGTCCACTTGACCAAGTGTCGTCGTCGTTGCTGCCTCACGTTATCCAGCGACGAACTGGCGGATTGACGAACGTTGAGCTGCGAGCTTCGAACTCGCTCCTCGTACTCAAGCCTCGAATTCAGTCCTCAACGACAATCCTTGACGAACCTGTAACATGCTTGTCGCATCGTAAATGTCATGTTCTCGATTCTGTCCCCCTCCCTCCATCACACTTACCCCCCCCCCCCCCCCACTCTCACTAGCTACTCCACTAAACTTCTGACACTTGAGGGGTCCAACTGCAGTCTATTTTCCCCGTCCTTGACTCTCTCTTGCCTTCTATTGTTATCGTCACTTGAAACAATTACATATCATACAATTCAATGAAATCATGAATGCATGGAATGAACGATGCTGCAATGAATACATGTAACCACCAACACATTATTCATATCAAGCATCCCCAACGACAACAACAGCAACCACTTCCGTCCTACCTTCGTCACACTCCACCCCCTTTCTTCTCCCTCATTCTCCCTCTTTCAGTCGCACTCTTCCTTTCTTCTGCCACTCCTCAGTGCAACCTTTCTCATCCTTCCTCCTGTCTCACACACAGCTATCATTCAACACCCCAACAGCCTGCCCTTGGTTATTAGCACAGTGAGGAAAAAACCACCATTGCACTAACCCACACGGTTCGATGTAACCGCACCCCGTAGCCCCTTCTCCACTGCTCGTCTACGAAAGTACATCCAATTAGGGTAATCCGGTAGTGTGTAGTTCCCGTAGTAGACAATGCCTCAATACTACCTACCACACTACCAATAGGCTTGCTTTTCTACAACTACACTCCAACCGAGCGTATCACTTTAGAAATTGGCAATCTTTAAACTAGTATTCTTCTCAGAACCAGATACTATTTTTCGTTAATATCCGTCCCACCCTAATTCCAGAACACAGCAAAACCACAGAGCACTAGACAAACACTGTCTACACTGTACTGCTGTCAAACACGTTCTGCTGATAGTGAGCACATTCCTAACCTGGCCTAACCGGCGTATGCTGTTTACCACGCTTTGCACGCTCCCGAGACAACAATAATCACACATACGGCAACACGCAGTACCACCCCCGCCCCTATACTCTTCACACCCAGACTACATGGCTTTCTTCACAGCTGCCCTGTGACAATTTCTATTTGTAATATTCTATATTCAATATTATTATTATTATTATTATTATTATTATTATTATTATTATTATTATTACCAAGGCTTGGGATGGGGTGGTACGTGTAGGTAAAAGGGGGCTACGCGTAGGTTTAAAGGGGCATGGGTAGGCAAAACGGGGATACGGGTATATATAAGGGGGTATGGTGATGGTCGATTCCTTTCATCCATACCTGCGAAACGATCAACTGGAAAGTATCAAGGAGGGTACAGGTAGGTTACAAGGGGGGGGGGGGGTACGGAAGGTATCAAAAGGGTATAGGGAGGTATTAAGTGGGTTCGGAGAGGTATCAAGGGGGTATGGTGAGGCATCATTGGGGGAAGGGGGGCGGGGAGATATCAGGGGGGGGGGTATGGTGAGGTATCAAGGGGGATATGGGGAGGTATCATCGTCCAAATGAAACTCGCAGACAACAGTTGTCTCTCTGTCTACATTTTAAACAGCAACCTGTGTACCCTGGCTTGCCAGGGTACAAAAACCACTAGTGTTCTATAAATAATGTCCTCTGTTTGCCGGGTCTGCGAAAGTGCCGCCATGCAAATTGATCCTTCATTTTCTCACACGCATAGAGGGTGTATATAGTTCATTTGGCCATTGCGAAGTGCCTCCACACGCAGCAAGCATTAGAGTGTAGAGAGCAAGCGGTAATAGTCGCTGCTGTAGCATGCACATGTGCGTGCCCAATATGTAGTCCTTAGTTGTAGCATAATCATTGTGTGTGTGTGTGTATGTGCGTGTGTGTATGTTTGTGTGTGGGTCTAGTCCACTGAAAGAAGTAAAAGATAAAAACAAAAATGAACCCCTTAATAGGATCGAAAGCAAGCCGCCAAGTGCAATACAATTCAATAAAATTCAATATTATGCAATACATTACAAAGCAACGCAACACACCATACCACGTCATGTATCACAACAGCACAATTCATCTATATCATGTGTGTGTAGACTTGAAGAAAGCATTTGACCGAGTCTGTAATGCAGCTCTGTGGGCCACCATGAGAGTGTATAACATCAGCCCTAACATTATTGAAGTCATCAAAAGCCTGTATGACAAGGCTACCAGTGCAGTCCTCCACAACAGGACAATCGCGGGAACTGGTTCAGAACAACAATTGGCGTGCGTCAAGGCTGCCAACTCTCTCCAACACTCTTCAACATCTTCCTGGAGCGAATCATGTCAGATGCCCTTGCAGATCACGAAGGCACAGTCAATGCTTTTGTACCACTTGTTCTCTTTTTAATCTTTGCACATAGGTAGGCATTACATTACATTACATTACATAATTGTTGCTTTAGGTCCAGCGGACACTTCCGAGCCAAATCAGGACCGGACAACCCCCAATCCGCATAAAAGATCTGCCGAAACAACCCTAGTGGGAAAACTGAATGCCCTCCACCAGCCAGTCACTTTACAATAAAGACATCCCACGCAGGGGACGCTGAGGCTGCACTCTAATTTATCGAACCCCCGTTTACAAAAAGAAAATAGAATACAAACATCATTATACATTATCAACAAAACATATACATATAAAATGCCTACATTGCTAAATAATAACATCATAGGAAGCCCTAGTGACCACCTGGCAGAAAGCGTCCAATATTCCCAAGCTGATCCAACAGACCTCATACACAAACAAGGAGTCTTGTTTCGGAAGAGTTTTCAAGAAAAAAGGTAGGTGACTGGTCTAGCGAAGAAGAAGATAGTATAGCAGATTGATAGAACAGAGCAGGACTGAGAAAGAGCAAATGAGAAAGACAGCGACAGTGGGAATTTAAAGCACTAAATTTCCAGAAAGTGGGGATACTATTTATACTGAAACCCCCGGCACCCCAACGGGGGTTGCACATAGGTAGGCAACAATAGAGCAGTATCATGATCAGAAAGTCCTACGGGTGCTTTTGTGATGCATATGTAGGCATTAGCAATGGTACCGTAGCATTTGTTTAAGATATTGTTAACTCTGGTTGTACAAGTGACATGCTGGTGCAGAGCAGGCTTATTTGCATTTAGGTTACAATCATTGAGATCCCCTATGATAAAAATAAAGGCATCGCAGAGCGCAGCCTATATACACACTCTGCAACAATAGCGTTGTTGGCTTTGGGATGTCTTTAATAAGACTTTAGTAATAATTTAATACTGACTAAGAATCTTTCAAAACAATTATTATTGTGAACAATAAATGTGAATGAATTGTGTGCAGTATAGTATTTATTCATCATTGTCATTTTAATGTAAGCAAAGACTAGTCCGTCGTCGTCGTCGTCATCAACATCATCATCCATCATCATCATCGTCATCATCATCCATCATCATCATCATCATCATCATCATGATGTTCTTCTTCTTCTTCGTCGTCGTCGTCGTCGTCATCGTCGTCATTGTCGTTATCATCATCTTACCATCATTATCAGCAGCAGCAGCAGCGGCAACATCATTATTATCATCGTCGTCGTCGTCATAGTCGCTATAATTATTGCTTGGGATCCACAAACTAACCAGAACTTATTTATTGGGACCACATAAGAACGTGCATACTATATAGGAGGCCAGCTTCACGGTTAGAGATCATGTGACAAAGGACATTAGAGCGCGCGCAGTAAGGTTACTACGGTAATGCGCTCTCTCCACAGATACGGTCAAAGGGAAGCAACTTCCGAAACACCTCCCTTTTAGAAGAAAGTATACTGTACAGAGATTCAAAAAACATTTATTTCCATACCGCATCAAGCTCCAGATATAATCTGAAACTTCTGGTCCTGATTTGGCTCGGAAGAGTCCGCTGGACCTAAAGCAATAACCATGTAATATAAATCTGAAACTTGTTAACCAAACTAAATCACTGATCATGTAGTAGTCTGGTGTGAATGACCAAAGAATAAAGTGAATACAGAATATATAATTTATTCAAATGGCTCCGATGTTGGTAGACAGTCACACATACATATACACAACAACTTTTAAAAGATCTTGCATATACAGTTGCGACATTGAGCACAACCACAATGGACATGTCAAGAATCAAAAATGGACATGTGTGTTACACTCGTTTGATGTTGGTGTTTTTCTATCAGTAGTTGATTCAGCCCCAATGCTGAAGTCCTGATAAGGTGTAAATCAGATTCGTTTATCCACGCAGCCTACTCACTCAGCAACAAGGCAAAGTCTTCGTATGTAGTTTTCCAACTTTATTCAGCATACATCAACACTGCATACAATCGCTTTTTCACTCTCAACATTTTACTTTCAAGTTCAACACACTATCAACACCCCTCTTTTTTTTTTTTAAATCAGTTTATAGTCCCCTCTCTTCCCGATTAGGATTTTCAGAGAGGAGACTGATCGACTTACCCCTCTTTTGAAACAGTGTGGCACTTATATAGTCTCTTCATACTCCAGAACAATTTAGAACACGCCAGAGTGACGCACTACAACCAATCAAATGAAACTTCGTCATCACTGACTTACGTCATACAACATTATTTTCTGTCCAAGAATGTTCTCAAATATCTACACCCATCAAGAAACTTCGATCGACAGTAAACAAGCAAATCTAGAGAATTCTCCAATAATATCAACTAACGAAAATTATCAACGCTATACAAAGCTTCTCCTAACAACAATGCAAACTCAAATCAAAGGTAAATGCACTCTATAATTGAATACTTTGCAAAGCGAAACGATTAGATCTATCGTGCGCGTTTCAGACATACTATCCTTCGCGTTTCGACGTAACAATGTGTATAAACTATTTTCAAGTGAATCCGGAAAGACATCATCACGAGATCGTGGTCACTTCCGATGTCTGCTCCTGGAAAAGTGCGTGTCCTGCCAATGTTGATGCTTGATCTGAAGCGTTTCTTGACCATGATGTAGTCGATCTGGTTGTGATGCTCCCCGCCGGGACTGTGCCATGTCCATCGTCTGGATTTTTTGTGGAGACCAAGCGTGTTTGCCAGTATCAGATTGTTGTATCTGGCAAACTCCAACAGTCTCAGACCCCTGTTATTTGTCTCGTTGTTGCAGTGGGGTCCACATGTGTCTCCCCAGTTGTGGTGCGCATCTTGGCCAACCTTGGCATTCCAGTCGCCTTCCACTATGACTATGTCCTTCATCGGCACTTGGTCAAGGACAGCCTGTAGATTTTCATAGAAATCCTCCACTTCGCTGCGGTCATAGTCTGATGTTGGGGCATAGGCCTGGATGATGGTGATGTTGAAAGGGGCTGCTCTCAGACGGATGGTAATGAGTCAACTGGAGACTCTGCGGCAACCCATGACAGTGGCTAGAATGTTCTTGTGGACCAAGAATCCAACTCCGTGTTCGTGCCTTACCGCTGACATAAAGCGTGTGGCCTTTGTCGGTCGTTGTTTCACCTATGCCTTTCCAGCGCAGTTCACTGATCCCTAAAACGTTCCGTCGATAGTGGTCCATCTCGTGGGCCAGTTCTTCTAATTTTCCCTCCGCATTTAGGGTCCTGACGTTCCAGGTTCCTATGACGATGTTATTTCTGGTGCGGATCTTGCTAAGTTGTCCATCAGTAGCACACTTATCGCCTCCGTCCTGGTGGCCAACGGAAGGCGAGGTCCTTGTTGATCCGGGCGACGACCGATCCGGCATGGAGTAAATGGTTTTATTCATCATGCAGTGTATCTTGGGCAAGAAAGACCTGGCAGGGCCCAATCCTCTCCAGGTTTTTGACCACAGCCGATATCCACAAATACAGTGTGGCTCGCCTTGGCCCCGAGCGCGTGGTCGTTGAACCTGTAGTAACATGATGTTCCTCCTGCCTGGCCGGTGACTTCTGTGTAGAAGACTTTCGCACGTCACCAGATCATCAGGTCTTGCAAAAACCATCCTGCAAGGCACAATGCAAGGAGGTAGAAGAAGAAGAGAGAGTCCGAAAAAGAGGTGGGAGGACAACATTCGAGAATGGAATGGTTTGACACTGAGCGAAACAATCAGGGTTGCTGAGGATAGAGAAAGATGGAGTACGCTGGTTAAACGATCATCTGTGGTGCCCCTACGACCTCCGAGATATGGGATAGGATAGGATAGGATAGTATAAACTATATCACAGAAAAGCTTTAATCACGAAATCTAATGCATACACACAAACACACAAACGCACACACAAACACATACACCCACGCGCGCGTCCACTCACACAGAGAAAGGTAAATCAATGCATAATTTAAAGAACACTTTTATATTAAAATATATCATGGGGATAATAAGAAACAATCATGCATTTGAATAAAAGTGACGTTGACTTTATAAACATCTCTCCCTCTCTCTCCCTCACACACAAACCCTAACCCAAACCCTAATCCAAACCCTTCACTTAACCCTAAAACCTAACACAGCCCTAACCCTAACGGAACAATATTTTGACGTCAAAATAAAGGGCCGTCAAAAGAAAGTACGTAGAGTTTCAAGTGTATGTCAGAGTAACGTCGTTTCTACCTAGCCACACACACACACACACATATATATACTCAAGCCCGTACACGCGCACACTCAAGTATACTTACAACTCACACTTTTAAGACTTCCAAATCGATACATTCATATTTATAAACATAAATTCAACATTACCATTATAGTGGAGTTATAAGGGAATAAATGCAAATGTTTCTCTAGTAACGAATGAACTGAAAATTACAATAATTACATTATTTACTTTCATTAATCTTTCATTCATCTTTATGTCTTTATTCTTATACCAATTCCAAATCAATACTTTCAATTGTTCATAGAGGGAGAGAGAGGAGGGGGAAAAAGTGGAAAGAGAAAGAGAAAGATTAACCATCTCGCCCATGTTGTAAGTTAAGACGGGCTTACTTCATTGGCAACAAAATCATATACATAGGATTATGTGTTGGTATTGCGATTTCAACTGACAAAAGCACTGCAACTTCTTGCTTTTCACGTGCTTTCTGCAAAACTAAGTCGTTATGCCGCGTGATGATAAAACAGTGTTCCGGCGGAATATCTTTTCTATATGTACAAGTTTATTTGAAAGAAAGATTTGAAAATAAATGGTAATTGACAAAATAATACACAATGGCATAATTGTACTCTTGTCTATGTAAAGTGTAATGCCTGCAGTAAATTGTGCTGCATACATTTAATGTGTTAAAATAAAACAGAGATTTGAAAATTAAATAAAAATGAATAAGAAGTGTTTAAAAAAAAGACATAGTAGTGTAAAAATGTAAAAGAAAAAGGAAGAGGAAGGGGAGTTGGGAATTAAAACAACAATATAAATGTTGTAATAGAACGGAAGACTGTTTATGTCAAATGTAATGTATGGATATGCATTAAAATGCGATGCATACCTTTGAACTATGTCCATGTTTATTTCAAAGAGAAAGTGGAAAAGGATGGGGTGTTGGGGTTTTAAAAAATTTGTAAACACTGTAATTTTACTAAGGAATTTAATGGAAAATGTAATTTATGCCATGGATTTTCCTAAATATCTCTTCTATGTGTAAATGTTTATTTGAAAGAAAAATTGGAAAATAAATGTAAATTGACAAAATAATACAAAATAGCATAATTGTACTCTTGTCTATGTATAGTGTAATGCCTATAGTGAACTGTGTTGCATACATTTAATGTGAGAAAATAAAATAAAAAGGAAGAAAACGGTTAAAAAAATACAGTAATAGTTGTTAAAAATGTAAAAGGAAAAGGAATGAGGAGTTGGGAATTAAAACAACAGTGTAAATGTTGTAACAGAACTGAAGATTGTTTATGTAAAATGTAATCTATGCATTAAAATGTGATGCATGCTTGTGAACTATGTACAGGTTTATTTCAAAGAGAAAGTGGAAAAGGATTGGGCGTTGGGGTTTTAAAAAACTTGTAAACACTGTAATTTTGCTAAAGATTTTAATGAAAAATGTAATTTTTGCTGTGGATTTTGCTGAATATCTTTTCTATGTGTAAAAGTTTACTTGAAAGAGAAATGTGAAAATAATTGGAAATTGACAAACTAATACAAAATAGTATAATTGTACTCTTGTCTATGTAATGTGTAAACCTGCAGTGAATTGTGTTGCATACATTTAATGCGATAATATAAAAACAAAAAGTTGAAAATAAAATAAAAGGAAGAAAAAAGTTTTAAAACAAAATGCAGTTATATTTTGTGTAAAATATAAAACAAAAAGGAAAAGGAAGAGAAGTTTGGGATTAAAGCAATGTAAATGTTGTAATAGAAATGAAGACTGTTACGTAAAATGTAATTTATTCATTAAATTGTGATGCATACGTTTGAATTATGTACATGTGTATTTCAAAGAAAAGTTTAATAGTATGAAGAGTTGAAGATAAAAAAACCTGTAAGTATTGTTATTGTACTACTTATTTGTCTTAATGGACAATGTAATATATGCATTATACATGTATGTTGAATATCTTGTATACATGTCCCTGTTTAGATTTCGAAGAGAATTTGGAAACGGAATGGAAATTGGAGAATTAATACAAAACATAAATACACTCATGTCTTTTATGCGAAGTGCATTGTATGCAGTGAATTAATTGTGTTGCATATATTTAATATGATACAAAAATTAACAAAGTTAAAAAGACAAATATATAAATAAATAAATAAAATAAAGAAGTAATATAACTGTTACAGATTCAAAGCCAAAATGAAAAGGAAGGGGAGTTGAGAATTAAAACGATAATGTAAAACATTGTTATAAAACTCGACTAATTAATTGTATGTAGTGAGAGAGAGAGAGAGAGAGAGAGAGAGAGAGATTTTCAGATTCAGATTCAGAAAATTTATTGTCAGGCACCAGGCCCATAACAATGGAGTTCACATAGTTGGAAGATACAAATCAACAATGAAACCAGAAAAAAACAATGGAATACACAACATTAACATTTGCCGCAAAGGGACTTCCGGATACATTAGCAATTATATATGTGTGAACTGTTAACGATAGGGCTACTAATTACAACAGTATACCTAATCACGGGACGGACTTAGCTAGCCACAAAGATTGGGTTCATGTCTTCAGATCGGAGTTTAGTGGCCTTAAATATAAAATTAGTCACATTTATAATGAGTCTTTCGTTAGTACTAGCTAATAATAATGACATCTTGCACAAGGAGGGAATTCTGACAAATTTTCTTGGAATGTACATATTACGTAACTGGTTATATTTTGGACAGACTAATAAAAAATGCAGTTCGGTTTCGGCTGTAGGCTTATCCGTACAAAATGGGCAGTTAACATTCTGAGACGCACTGGGATTGTGCGAGTTGAACTGCAGAAAATGAGAGTTCAATTTTGACATACCTACACGAAACCTGGACAGTGTGTGGCGCATATTAATATATTTAATACAATCAAAATACTTCTTCATAGACAGTGACTGGTTAAATGAAGAGTACACATTATAAAAGTCATGAGACAATATGGCAGAGTGCCAGTCTTGTGTGTAACAGTCGATCAAACGACGCTTAAATTCATTTACAAACTTTTTAACGTCACCGACATAGTGGGATTCCCAAACAATGCCAAATCCAAACTTATACAGAGTATTTCTGATGGTGCAGGCCCACGTACAATAGTTTTGTCTCTGTAACGTTAACAATGTATTATAGGTTTTCTTTGGCAAACGTGATTTGTCCATACACACGATACGCAACCAGAATTTAATACATTTAGAATAAGTTACTACATGTAATGGGTAGCGGCCTAACTCGCCGTAAATCAAATGTCTCGGCGCTTTCTGACTAACACCCATTAACCTTTTCATTGCTGATAAGTGAACTCGCTCAATACATTCTTGATTTTGTGAAAGGCCCCAGATTTCTGCGCCATACGTTAAGATAGGCTGGATTTGACAGTCAAACAGCTTAAAGAAAACTGAGGGGGAATGTTCACCAACTGTCCATAACATTTTAACAATAGCCGCACAGCCTTTTCTAGCACGCTCAGCCAAATCACGCATAGTGGGCTGAAACGAAAGACGTGTAGTGATAATAACACCAAGATATTTGTACATAGAAACAGACTCTAAAATAGAATCACCAAATTTCCAATTTTCGTGTTGTGCAAGGAAACCTCCATTTCTAAAAACAACAACATTGGATTTATCCAGGTTGACAATGAGGTCTAGTCTTTTGGCTGTTTCATACAAAATATTTAATTGTGTTTGTTGACCAATCACACTGTCAGAAAGTAATGCAACATCATCTGCAAAAAGTAAAATCAAAATTTCAATAAATTCTGGATTTAACTGAATACCATGCTTGCCGTGACTGTTAATTTCTTTTGTTAACTCGTTAATAAAGAGAGAAAATAAATTTGGCGAACACACTTCTCCCTGCTTTAGGCCGCGAGGGCACACAAAAACTTCTGTGAGATCACCACCAGCCCGTACGCGTGCTCTAACAACTTCGTATATACTTTTTAGAGCATTTAAGAACTTTCCGTTTACCCCACTGGCATTTAAGATCCTCCAAAGCTTATCTCTACGGACTGTGTCAAATGCCTTCCGGAAGTCAATAAAGGCAACATACAATTTTCGGTGCCTTAAGAGTTGTTTCTGTATACAGGCTAGCAAGGTAAAGATGTGGTCAGTCGTACAGCGATTCTCTCTAAACCCGGCCTGTTCTTCGCCTAGAACGTTACTGTCTTCAATCCACCTAGTGAGACGTTTGTTCAAAACAGACGTGTATAGCTTACTGCACACATTTAACAGAGATATACCACGGTAATTGTCAGTAACATTTATATCTCCTTTCTTGTGCAATGGTTGCAGTATTGCCAAAGACCAGTCATCGGGAAATAATCCATTATCAAAAATGTAGTTGAAGAACTTAAACAGAAAAGGCATAATACGCTCGCAACCGTGTTTGTAAAACTCGCCAATTAAACCATCAGGCCCTGCAGCTTTGTCATTCTTTAACACCTTCATGGCCGCTTTAATTTCACTGACAGAAATAGGTTGATCTAGAGACACATTTTCATCCGCTTGGCTGTTGCTATAGAATCTGTCAAAATCTGCGTCGCATTCAACATCAACAGTAAACTCATTAAAAACGTTGTTAAAGTGGTGAAACCACTGTTCACTAGAAATGATAGTATTATGTCCACTAACTCTAGGTTTGACTGCACGAACAGTATCCCAGAACTGCTTAGGGTTATTGGAGTGACACTGCAGTGACTTTATCACATTGTCTCTGTGTGAATTCTTTTTACACTTCAGTAGTTCTTTGTACTCTCTTCGTTTCTGTGCGTATAAAAGTCGGTCAGCGTCCACATTTGTCCTAGAAAAACGATGAAGATAAGAGCGAAGTTTTTTTCTGCTCTCGCGACACTCGAGATCAAACCAGACATATCTTTTTTCATACCCAAAAACAATCGTTTTCTTCATGCAATCGCCAAAATCAAAAGAAGGGAGAGCTTACGGAAGAAACATAGAGAGAGAGAGAGAGAGAGAGAGAGAGAGAGAGAGAGAGAGAGAGAGAGAGAGAGAGAGAGAGGAGAGAGAGAGAGAGAGAGAGAGAGAGAGAGAGAGAGAGAGAGAGAGAGAGAGAGAGAGAGAGAGAGGACATTACGAATGGAGAGAAATAGAGATGGAAAAAAAAACATAGATAAAGACACAGGACCAATATTACTCCTCAAACAGTCGCTTCAAATGATATTCTCCTCCCAACATTAAACAATCGCAAAATAATATTTTGTGGATTTTTACTTTGAACATTTGTTTAGCGCTTTTCCCACGCGTTTTGGTAGAAAATAAACGTAATGATTTTAAATGTTATATACGCAATGCGCTTGGATTACAAACTATGTAAAAGGTATTAATTGTATACACTAGCAAGCATTTTTAATAAATCATGTATTATTTGAGAGTACATTTGTTGAACCATTATAAACAGCAAAGGATGTATTGACAATTGTTTTACATACACTGATGATATTAACAATTATATATTATACTGTAAAGTAAAGTAGTAATGGGAAGAAAAAAAATCCCTGCATTATTTAAGTACTGACTAAAGAAATACTTTTTATTAATGTATTCAGTATTGTGAATGTGTGTGTGCGTGTGTGTGAGTGCGTGTGTGCGTGAGGGGGCATGAGGGGATGTGTGCGCGCGCACGTGTCTGTGTGTGTGTGGGGGGGGAGGTGTGGGTGGGTGGGTGTGGGTGTGTGCGTGTGGATGTGTGTGTGTGTGTGTGGTGTATGTGTGTGCGTGTGTGTGTTGTCGGTAAGTCACCCAACAGACCTCGATGTTCATTTGAGCCTGTCACGTGCTATTTTGACAGCATGATGGGAGTTTCCAATAGAATAAACAAGTGTTATGAATGCTAAATTGCGTAGCAAAATGCCACGCCTACTTTAAACGAAATTATTTTACCTGTAGCTGTATAAATAGAGCGGTTGCAGTTCGGGTGTTTCATTTAGGCCAATGGTAAGGAAAGGGACGGTAGATTTAACCATTCAACATTAGAATTCAATTAAAGTGCACATACACGAGATTGGGTTCAGTAGTTTTAGGACTTTTACTAACGGGGTCTAGAGTGAATTTGATTTTTCAGCGCAAACCCATATATTGCAGACTAGTGGTTTTGTACCCTGGCAAGCCAGGGTACACAGTTTCCCATACCCCTCCCCCCCCCCTGATATCTCCCCGTCCCACCCCCATGATGCCTCACCATACCCCCTTGATACCTCCCCGAACCCACTTGATACCTCCCCATACTCCCTTGATACCTTCCGTACCCCCCTTGTAACCTACCTGTACCCTCCTTGATACTTCCCCGTTGATCGTTTCGCAGGTATGAATGAAAGGAATAGACCATCACCATACCCCCTTATATACCCGTATCCCCGTTATGCCTACCCATGCCCCTTTAAACCTACCCGTAGCTCCCTTTTACCTACACGTACCACCCCATTCCGATCCTTGGTAATAATAATAATAATAATAATAATAATAATAATAATAATAATAATAATAATAATAATAATAATAATAATAATATTGAATATAGAATAATACAAATAGAAATCATAAAAAACACCAAGGTTTTTAAAGAAAATTTGATATAAGATATTATAATAATAATCATAATAATCATAATAATCATAATAATAATAATAATAATAATAATAATTATTATTATTATTATTATTATTTTAATAATAATAATAATAATAATAATAATAATAATAATAATAATAATAATAATAATATTAAATAAGTTAAAACTAAAAAGCCTAAATTAAAAAGAAAAATATCCATATTGTAGTGTAAAAAAAAAACATAAAAAATATGGCCCGCGGGAGATTTGAACTTGGATTGCCTGCACGGTATGCGAATGTCTTACTAGGTGAGCTACCAAGGCTTCTTATAAAGACCATCAATTTTTTGGTCTATATGGGAAAACATGCTGAAACCTTGATTCGATTTTTTATTAATAAAATTTAATTAGTTAAACACAAAATTTTGTAAGATTGGTGACATGAGTGCAAAAGTGTTTTGAATGGAAATAAAACAAAATTTGCGGTATTACGGAACGGCACGTTCTTGACACGGCCGGGTTGAATCGGAAGCGCGCGGAATGAGGCTATTGCAGTTTGTGGACATTTTGTTTATTTATTTATCTCAGAAACGGTTAAACGCTCGGTAAGGAAATGTCGGCTATAACGATTTCGCGGGCTTTGAGCGCACAGCAGGCCGATCCGCAGCGCCCAGCACCTGCCCAGATCAGCGTCCATACCAGACAAACTTTACAGTAGAGGCGAAGAAGGATTTCCGGCTAAGCAATTTATGATAATGCAGAGATGAATAACAACTATTTAAATTAAATGTAACGGTATAGCTCAACGAAATCCTGTGTGTACTTTTGATAACATATAACAGTATCTCTACCTGGTTCGGATGATGATGATGATGATGATGATGATGATGATGATGATGATGATGATGATGATGATTGATGATTGATGATGATGATGATGATGATGATGATGATGATGATGATGATGATGATGATGATGATGATGATGATGATGATGATGACGATTTTCTTCACTTAAGAATTACATTGCAAAATCGCATGTGATGTAAACACATATTCGTACATTACACCCCCCTCACTCGCACACACATACCCCCCTCCCACCCCTACCAAGCATACACACACACACACATGATCAGTTTATGCTATTAACATCGGCATAAATATCTCTAACATCTATTATATTACAAATGGAGCAGTGTGCACACACCTACCATATCACCTTCATCGAGAATTTTTAAAATATGTTTTATTTAATCGATCTTATATAGCGCTTTTCCAGCTCAAGATCTGCTCAAGGCGCTGGTCGATACAGGATCTAACTTAAGCCGCCCGAGGCGCCAACTTGCAATCTTTGGGCGCATAGAAAGTTTGAAAGACAATATAAAGTGCCATAACGCTTAAACAGCCTATCATTTAGTAGAGCTGTTGTATGGAACTCTCTCCCTTTGGCCTAAGGCTAGTTTTAAATCATCGATGCGAGGGAGAGGAAATTTATAATCTATATATATAAATTGCTTAGCCGGAAGTCCTTCTTCGCCTCTACTGTAAAGTTTGTCCGGTATGGACGCTGATCTGGGCAGGCGCTGGGCGCTGCGGATCGACCTGCTGTGCGCTCAAAACCCGTGAAATTGTTATAGCCGACATTTCCTTACCGAACGTTTAACCGTTTCTGAGATAAATAAATAAACAAAATGTCCACAAACTGCAATAGCCTCATTCCGAGCGCTTCCATTAAAAATCGAATCGAGGTTTCAGCATGTTTTCCCATATAGACCAAAAAATTGATGGTTTTAATACGAAGCCTTGGTAGCTCACTTAGTAAAACATTCGCCTACCGTGCAGGCGACCCAAGTTCAAATCTCCCGAGGACCATATTTTTTTTAATGTTATTTTTTTAACACTACAATATGGATATTTTTCTTTTTCATTTAGGCTTTTTACTTTTAACTTATTTAGTAGTAGTAGTAGTAGTAGTAGTAGTAGTAGTAGTAGTAGTAGTAGTAGTAGTAGTAGTAGTAGTAAACTAATAATAATAATAATTATTATTATTATTATTATTATTATTATTATTATTATTATTATTATTATTATTATTATTATTATTATTATTATTATTATATCTTATATCAAATTTTACCCCTTGGGGTCATGAGCAATCTTGCCACTGTAGATTGTTCTAACCTATAAAGGGAAAAGTGAAAGCCCCAGTTGAAAACCTGTCTTGCCTTTATGAGCATGACCGATTCACTGCAGCAACAATACCCCCGTTGGAGTGCCGGGGGTTTCAGTATAAATAGTGTCCCCACTTTCTGGAAATTTAGTGCTTTAAATTCCCACTGTTGCTGTCTTCCTCATTTACTCTTTCCCATTCCTGCTCTGTCCTATCACTCTGCTATACTATCTTCTTCTTCGCTAGATCAATGACCTACCTTTTTTCTTGAAAACTCTTCCTGGACAAGACTCCTTGTTTGTGTATGAGGTCTGTTGGATCAGCTTGGGAGTGTTGGACGCTTTCTGCCGGGTGGTCACTAGGGCTTCCTATGATGTTATTATTTAGCAATATAGGCATTTTATATGTACTATGTGTTTTGTTGATAATTTATAATGATGTTTGTATTCTATTTTGTTTTTGTAAACGGGGGTTCGAGTAGTTGGGGTAAAGCCTCAGCCGTCCCCTGCGTGGGATGTCTTTATTGTAAAGTGATTGGCCGGTGGAGGGCATTCAATTTTCCCACTAGGGTTGTTTCAGCAGATCTTTTATGCGGATCGGGGGTTGTCCGGTCCTGATTTGGCTCGGAAGAGTCCGCTGGACCTAAAGCAACAATCAATCAATCAATCATATCAAATTTTATTTTAAAACCTTGGTATTTTTTATGATTTCTATTTGTATTATTCTATATTCAATATCATTATTATTATTATTATTATTATTATTATTATTATTATTATTATTATTATTATTATTATTATTATTATTATTACCAAGGATCGGGATGGGGTGGTACGTGTAGGTAAAAGGGGGCTACGGGTAGGTTTAAAGGGGCATGGGTAGGCATAACGGGGATACGGGTATATATAAGGGGGTATGGTGATGGTCGATTCCTTTCATCCATACCTGCGAAACGATCAACGGGGAAGTATCAAGAAGGGTACAGGTAGGTTACAAGGGGGGTACGGAAGGTATCAAGGGGGTATGGGGAGGTATCAAGTGGGTTTCGGGGAGGTATCAAGGGGGTATGGTGAGGCATCATGGGGGGACGGGGAGATATCAGGTGGGGAGGTATGGTGGGGGTATGGTGAGGCATCATGGGGGGGACGGGGAGATATCAGGGGGGGAGGTATGGTGAGGTATCACGGGGGATATGGGG